>JARQZJ010000116.1:245000-290000 GCA_030704895.1 Henosepilachna vigintioctopunctata | reverse complement strand
GAGTTTTTTTAGAAGTATATTTAGAAATGGTTGTATCCATTTTTGGTTATTGATAACATAGAAATAATTCAGTTCTTTTGTTCCTTGCCATGTAACTTATTTTATAATCTCAACTATTTGGTAAGTCTTGATTTTCAGTAATGATTTTTATAACAGCACATATTGCAGAGTCCTGATGATGGTTACGATTGTTTAACCGAAACGTTGGAGAAAATAGTACATTAAGTGGCCTCTTCTTCCATTCGTTTACAATCCTTTACACTATATAGTAATAATACGGAGGTATTCTTGTCAGTTTATATATATATATATATATATATATATATATATATATATATATATATATATATATATATATATATATATATATTTACATTTATTTTATATTTAAATAATTTACAAATATATATATATATATATATATATATATATATATATATATACACAATGAACAATAATGTTTCGTGTTAACCAACCACGTGCGGACATTAGGAATGTATTATTATTTTTGTAGTGAAATTTCTCGAACTCGAACTCAAAAGCAGTGGGTCGTAAACCTGAAGACCTGGGTTCGAATTCAAGTCGAGTTTTTCAAAATCTTTCGAAAAAACTCAGCCAACTGGGGCAAAAAAAAAGTTGTGTATTATGGCTCGATATCGTTCGCCGTTGACGGTAACTTTTCTTCCATGGTCGTCTTTGAAGAAAAACGGGCCGATGATGCCACCAGCCCAAAAACCACACCAAACTGTCATTTTATCGTGATGTATCGGTGATTCTTGTATGGCATGCGGCTGTTCATCACTCCAGATGTGACAGTTTTGATTATTTACTTATCCATTAAGCTAGAAATTATCCTCATCGCTGAACAGAAGTTTTTGATAAAACAGCGGATTTTCATTAGGCTGTTCTAAAGCCCATTCACCAAAAATTAGACATTATGGAAGGTCATTCGGCTTCAATTCTTGCAGAAGTTGAATTTTATAGGTTTTCAATTCCAAATCAACACGTAAACCACATTTTCCATGTGGTTGATTAACTCATTCCCAATTGATGAGAACGGCGACGATTTGACATTTCACGATCCTCATCACTACTGTATGCTACGGCTGCAAAATTCTCTTCAGTACGCACTGTACGCATGCGAGATAATGGTTTAAGGTCCAACAAAGCAATATTGGTGTGAAATTTGGTGATAACAGCACGAAATGTTGATTCACCAGGTCGAATATGGTCGTAACAAACGATACACATTTTTCACAGAGCACGAATTTTGATGATAAATTTCAACAATTTGCAATCGTTGCTCGTTTGTAAGTCTTTTCATGATGAAAGGCAGAATCTACTGAAAACTTATCACTTTGATAGATGACGTTTGGATGCCATTACCAACCGGTGCTGACAACCTGAAACACTTAACTTTTTAAAAATCACCCGTTATATATTGAGGAAAAACAACAAAACAAACAGGAATTGAATAATGATCTACAAAATACAACGAATCGCCAACAGAAAATAAATTCAAACTCAATACCAACAGAACAAAATATATGTTATTCAAACAAAAAATAAAAAAGAATATGTAATTCAACTTAGATCAGAAAGCATTATTGTAACTGAAACAGATGATGCTAAATATTTGGGAATCATTCTGGTCAACAAGTTGAACTGGCAAGAATATAATCAATATTTAAATAGTAAAATTATTCCAATCTATGTGTGGTATATAAATACCACAAAATAGTATTTGGATATTAATTCTAAGTATAAATTATACAACGCTTCAGCTATTACTTATAGCTATATCTGATATCCATCTGGGGGACATGCTATGAAACTATGTTTTCAATATTTCATTATTTACATTATATATATTATTATCGGAATAGATGAATTTGCAGCATTCTGCTGTGAAAATTAGAAATAGAGACTGAAATGGAAGGCACACTTTTAGCTATACAAGAAGTGGGTATTGCAACTCGTAATTACCACTCAACGTAAACGTAATTACCACGTAATTACTCGTCAACACCAATTCAGCTCATAACAGAAATATTCGCACCAACAGAATAAAAAGATGACACGAGGTTGTGAATTGAGAACAAGCAATGAAATTGAATCTCTCACAGAAAGAAGGGTGCTCTTCTGCAAATACATTCCGGAGTCAGTTTTGGAGAATGGCTGGCTCCAACTTTACACTGACTGCAATACCTTTATTGATGAAACAGTACCTCACAATAGGCTTGGTCTTGTTCATAATAGAGCCAGAGAAACAAGTTCTATCAAGTGGTCATTTCAAGTGTAACCGACTTAGTTGAAGACTCAGGAAGATTTACCGATAAAATCTCTGAATATCGAGGACTCGATGTGTGAGTGCAAAGACTATAACACATGAACGTCGTCAAGACTAAAATCTCCGGAAAAATATCTTGTCGAACATCAGAGAACATGGAAAACATATGTGGGAGGAACTGGAGAAATCGGCAATACTTGTCACAACAAGGACTGCTAGGAATTTTCTAGGACATGATGGAAATCGATGCCACGAAGCAGGCACGGTGAAGATCATCCTCATGACCAACTTTTATCTACCATATCTTTTTGGTTTCAGCGACACTGCTCTTCATGTGTTCGTTCCACTCTTTTGGATCTCTTGCAATATGTAGCGCTCCCTAACTGATTCCTAACTAGCGTTTTGCTGTATCAATGCAGAATTTTTCTCATGTAACTGAAGTATAATCTCTTCGAGGAGATTTGTTGCGAAGATAATCAGTGACTTGATCTCTGACAGTTACCCTTTTCAGGAGCTAATGCATGCCATTTGATTTTCTCTATTTTTGGTCTTTTAGTCTTAATGAGTTTTTTGAGTTTTAAACTTGCTAACAGGAGTCTGTGTTGTGATGTAAGAGGTTCTACTGGAATAACCTCAAAATCTTCAATATGTTTTCATTCTTTTTATCAGTTAATATATAATCAATTTGAGTCTTAGAATGTCCGCTTTTATATGTTATTAAATGTTCCTCCTTCGTCTGAAAAAGGGGTTTACAATGACAAGGTTATGACACGCTGCGAAATCCAGTATGGTTTCTTCTTCCTTGTTTTTCTCACCGACTCCAAAGCCTCGATGTTACCCGGGAAAGCTATCAGCACGTACACCTATATTTCCATTCGAATCAGCACATATGATTTCATGTTCCGTTTGAGGGATTATTGTTGATGAAAGCATCTGTAGGCCTTCCCAAGACTCCTGTTTCTCACTTTCTAATCTGTTAATTTGAGGTACGTAAACTGAAGCGACATTTAAACATGGTTGGTGTTCCAAAGCAATGTTAAGAGACATTATGCGATTGCTCACTCTATTCAACTCGACTACCGTGCTGCTGAGATGTTGATCCAAAATTATCCCGTTTCCGTTTCTGGTGCTCTCTTTTCCCTTATAGAAAAGTTTAAATCTTTTCCATTTTGTCTGCTGTACACAACAAATGTTGATGCGGCAGTTGTAAAGTATTGTGCTGAGTTCGGCAATTCGTCCAGACATTGTACCAATCTTCCAAGAGCCAATCCGCAATTAAGACATTGGCGCAATACTATTCTTATTCAAGATTTCGTCGCTTACAGGGGATGCCCTAGTTCTAGCCGTATGTGCGGTATCCACGTCGCTTGAATGCGCTCTAGATATGTTTCCATATTTGATATATTATGAATTACCGTCATAAATTGTGAATGAATGATTAATAAGCCTCATGTCCATGACACAACATACCTGTGATAACAGAATTTGCTGCACTATACTGTAGAAAGTCGAATAATGATGATAATATCAGCTGTATAGACCGAAATATATGGATTGTCACAGATTTTTAAGCTCTACAAAAATTTATCCAAAAGGAATGAATTGATATTCTACACGCCCTAAGAGTTGAAATTTTCTCCTTATTCACTTCACGATTAGTAGATTATATACCAATATATAAACAAATATATTTGGTTCATCGATATAACTTCAAAAATTTTATTGAACTTGTTCATAATTTCCACAATGCTCATGAAACTATTTTCACCTTCTAAGCTATTTTTCCAAAAAGTATCAAGTCTATAAGTAAAACTTTGCTTTAAAACGTCAACGCGAATTAATACCATGATATGATGAACCGATAAATTAACAGATTATCATAATACATATTTCCTATATAATAGTGAGGTATAGTAACCTAATGAATTATCTTCGATGTGAACCCTACAACGAAGGGGACTTAAACTCCAGAATATAATGATCTACATTACCACTGGATGGATGTTGGAATTTGTAAGGGTCTGTACGTGCTCATAAGGATCTTTGCTCTTTCAAGGTTCAAGATAATCTTGTTATTTTATCTCAATATATAAGGAATGTTTGTATGTAATCCCGGCCGCTATTAATTGGTGATAAATGACAGGAAGGTTTCGCTTTTCTTTTGGTGAAACATGTTAAAAACTATAAAATTGAAATTTAACACACTTGACTTTAGTATTACTGAATATTTTGAAAACATCTGTTTCGGGTGATTAACCCATTATCAAGAGTATACAATATTACTGAATTACAGAATGTACAACTTTCACTTATTTATCCTTAACCACAAAATTTAACACTGGTTTCACGGAAAAATCCACCTGGTCATTACAAATAGGTGAATTTTTTTTTGGCTATCGAAATTTCCAAGACTTCAAGGGCATCTAATCTTTCACCCTTCGAAAACACTCAATTCAGACAATAGTTTAACCAATAACGTATTCTTCTGGAGATGATATGTTGACGATATATTTTGTATATGGACTGGTACAGATAGGCAATTAACGTGAATACAATATGCAACAACAAAAAGAATTTGGGTTCATTGTTGGTAAATAACAAGGACAAACTAGTCTTATTTTCGGGAAGTGGGTTTATAGAATATTTTGCAGTGAATGTGATAGTTTTTACATAGGTCAATCTGGACGTTCTATACAAAAAAAAATCGTTGAACATAAAAGATCAATACTGTTGAATAAACCTAATACGGGTTTTTCTAAACAATGCATTAAATATATAATCTTTTTTGGATCCCAGGAAGACCAGGAATAGTAACTCAGGAAGTAAGGACAACATATTAAATACCATTGAATTTTGATAGCCAAAAAATAATGATTCACCTATTTGTGATGACCACATGGATTTTTCCGTGAAACCAGTATTAATTTCTGTGGTTTAGGATATATAAGTGAAAACTGTACATTTTGAAATTCAGTAATATTATATACTCTTGATAATGGGTTGACCACTCGAAACATATGTAGAGTTTTTAATATATTCAGTGAAACCTAAGTCAAGTGTGTTCATTTATAATTTTATAATTCTTAATTGGTGACATGAATCCAATTCAAAAGAATATCTTGAAAGATATGAAATTTTTCAATTTCATTCAAACATCAACGGAAGACTAAAATAATCCATAATACTCAAATCAGGTTATTAAAAGTATCCACTCAATTTCTCCTCACATTTTTCAACTATTTCGGATATAAGGAGTTGAATTTTCAATGATTAAATGATTTTATGAAATCGAACCAATTAGAATTACACACCACGATCAATTTCCTATTAAATCAATGATATAAAATCATTAACTTGAAGAGGATGTGTTATATAATAACATTTTAACAGAGGAAAAAGAAATAGAAGAGCAAATATCTGAATTACTCAAAATATATCTAAGAGAAGAATCGTGAAGTCTTTTTGTTGATCTAATACTCAAGAAAACGGAGATGTTGAATCGAATATATTGAGGTTGATAAAGTTGAAAGATATTTTAGGAGACCGAAAGAAGTATGAAGACATAAAACTTAACAAAAGAAGAATAAATTTTAGTAATAATTTTTATTCAAAAAAGAAAGAAATAAAGATAAAATTTTATTTCCAGAAGAATTCATTGATGAATTGATATAAGGCACACACAAGAAATTTTGTCATATTGGAATGAAACAATTGGAGAATCAAATAATGCCTCATTATACATCATCAAATATATCAGAAAAGTATTTATTTCAACATATTTTTCTTCTTCTCGTGCCAAACGCTTACAGCGTGTAGGCTATCATCCACTCTCTATCAACCATGAATGTCGTTTTCGGCCTGGACCTCTTCTACCTTCTATTTTACCCATTAATATTAGTCTTAGGATATCATATTTATTGCCTCACAGTATGTGACCCAAATAAGAGATCTTGCGTTGTTTTATAGTTTTTAATAACAGCCGGCTCTTCTAAGTACTTTGTCATTCGTTATTCGGTCCACCCAAGGAATCTTCAATAACCTGCGGAGTGTCTCTTCGACATAGATATCTTTGAAATTTAATAAATGCAGTTCCTGCCCCTACCGTCCGTATTTTTATTTCCATATCGCTATTAATGTTACAACCAAGGTACTTGAATTTATTGACCCTTTCTATGGGTTTATCTTCAACCATTATTTGGGCCTGATTTTGCTGTTCTCTGCTGATGATCATGACTTTTGTCTTTTCTGTGTTGATTTTGAGTCCATATTCCTTACCTATCGTATTAATTTTGTTTAGGAGTTGCTGTAGATCTTCCAAATCGTTTGTTAAGATGGCAGTGTCATCAGCATAACATATATTGTTTATTGGGATTCCGTTTATTTTTATACCCTTTTGCTGGCTGTCTAGCGCCTTCTGAAAAATCATCTCAGTGTATACGTTGAATAGCAGTGGAGACAAAACACAACCTTGGCGAACCCCGTTTGTTACTTCTAATTCTTACGTATCTAAAAAGTTGTTAATACGAAGTATTGCTGATTGATTCCAATACAAATTTTGTATACCTCTAAGATCTTTTGTATCAAGTCCAATTTGATGTAGTACTTCCATTATGTGCTCATGATTAATGCTGTCGAAAGCTTTCTGATAATCAACGAAAACTATAAACACGTCTTCACGTTGATCGTAACATTTTTGGCTCAATAATTGTAGGCAATACATAGCCTCCCTTGTACCCATTGCACTCTCAAATCCAAATTGATGGCTGCCGCTGTGCTCTTCGCATTTCTTATATATTCTATCGTGCAGATTTCTCAAGAATGCTTTCAATGCATGACTCATTAAACTTATGAGTCTATGATCACCGCAGTTATAGGCCTTGTTCTTTTTTTTTGTAATGCTATAAATATTGATCTTAATCATCCCGTAGGAGCAATACCAGAGTCATAGATCTTATTAAATAATTAATCGACATAAGATTTTTGGGTCCATTGATTTTAGAACTTCTGCATGAATCATACCCTCACCACGTGCTTTTCCGTCTTTTAGATTTGCCGCAGCATATTCTACTTCTGAAACATTATCATATCATATTTTTATTCATGAAGTGAAACTCACTTTTGGAATATTCTACAAAACTTATAACAATCATTAGAATGAAACAATTTCAGTGAAAAGGTTGATGATGATTTCGGGAAAATGGAATGATTATTAATACATAAATATAATTATATTAAATATAAATTAATTGAATTGTCATTTATTTAAAATGAGAAATAAGAATAAAGCTCAGAATAAACTGGATCGTGAGTAAGACATCCAGTTTATGAAACAATTGAAAGAAACAATTTATATTACACTACATAAACATATATTTGGTTAACGACAATGGCATTCATAAAAAAGTGGAATGCACATTCGAAAAATTCTACAAAACTTATAACAATCATTAGAATGAAACAATGTCAGTGGAAAAGTTGATGATTATCTCGGAAAAAATATAATAATTATTTATAAATATAATTAATTTATATAATAAAAATGTATTAATTTTATCTAATATTTAATTGAGTATTCAATATTTTGTGAGATAATGTGTTTATATTATATGTCACAAGCATTATTGTTCTTAATTTCTTCAGAAAGACTCAAATTATCTGAAAGGTGCACAAAACTCCTTTTCTAGTGGGAAAATTATGAAAACAATATCAACATAAAAAAACATCACTTGTTATTGATTTTTTTTGCGTATATTTCGTTCAATCATCCAGAAGAGCAACTTAGAGAGTATCTAAATGGATACCCATGTTCATGCGCAAACACCAGAGAGATATCAATCAGTTGCCTATGCATAATCTTTAAAGCACTTAAATCGTTATGCAGAGAATGTTCTACAATAATTATATCCTCGTGAATAAGAGCTAAGAGATCCTGTTGGACCTAATTAAATGTTCTTCCAAATTGTGTCACATCGGCCTGAGTTACTCCCGAAAAACTAGTGTTAAAATCAATCACGTAATATTCGGGTTTAACAAAACTATCGTATAAACATTTGGCCCCCATGTCCACAACGGTTATCTTACATTGATCCATACCCTTGATGGTATAACTGTTATACTATAACACATCTCGCAGTCAGGGCATAGATTTCTGGTCTAACCACTCTGTTCATTCGTGGTTGCGTTCTCAAGAATCCTTCCATTTTATCAGTGAGTCCATTTTCTAGGCCACTCCAAACATGCATCTGTCCCACAGAACATCCCCTAGAACTTGATGATCGTCCACAACATGTGAACAATACGTTAGGTTCTCTCCACTGATATTCCAATTTTCCATAATGGTAATAACATAGTTCCTGCCACGAATATCCAGTACTGGCCACAAAGAATCCAGTTCTACATCTTGAACATGTTTCCTCGAATACACCCGTCTTGAGGATGTTGTCTGTGCAATCTTCGAAACTATTTCTTGCCTTCTTATTTTTATTACAATTCTGAGCGTACCTTGCAGAAGGATAAGGTGTGTTCATAATACAAAATCCATTAAACAATTCTTCCGGGAACCCCAAACTGTAAAGTTCCTGAGGCCTTTTTAAGTATTTAACAATTTGGTTATAAGTCATTTCGCGATATTTACAATGTTTGCTGATTTTGTCTGAAAAAAAAATTGGATATTGAATTATTTTCTCAATATGAACATGTGGTGCATATTATATGAACATATATGTATGTGATAGAGATAAAGGAAAAAATAGAATAATTGATAATTGATGAGGCCGATACTTGGAGAAAATCAATATCCATAATAAAATAATATTTAGAATTTTCTCATAATTTAATATAAAAACGCATGACGACGTTTCGAAGTAATACTTTTCTAACAAATTCTGGATTAATACTATGTGTAATTTTATAAAGTCAATACTTATAGCTATTTTCACAGAACTTGTCAGGTATGTTCTATGACTAACTTGGAATGAGGACCATAGAATACACTGAAAATTAACAAAAGGATCGAATACCTAGAGATGAACACAGAAAATCAATTTCTTAAGTCAGGTATTTCAACTAAATGTAGGAAAGATGCAAATATACAACTAAGATTTCTAAGAACAAATTGAGGAAACTCAGAATTTTTGAACATAAAACATAATACAAATGTAGAGTTTGTAATATATTCAGTGGAACCTAAGTCAAGTGGGTTAATTTATAATTTTATAGTTATTAATTGTGACATCAATCCAATTCAGAAGAATATCTTGAACGATATGAAAATCTTCAATTTCAATGAAAGATTAAAATAATCCGTAATACTCAAATCAGGTTATTCAAAGTATCTACCCAATTTCTCCTCACTTTTTTCAACCTTTTCGTATATAAGGAGTTAAATTTGCAATGATTAAATGAATTTATCAAATCGAACTAATTGAAATTACACACCACGATCAATTTTCTTTCAAATTAATGATATACAATCATGAACTTGGGGAGGATATGTTATATAATAACATTGAATAAAAACTTAAAATCTCTATAATTTTCATATAATTTTTTCGTTAAATAAATTGAAACAAATGTTTGTGTGTGAACAACTTTAATCTGGTTCACCATAAGATTTTTGTCAAGACAGATAATATTATATGATTTCGAAACTAATCTATGGAACTTCTGAATTGATAATTTAAATATATCGAAGGAATTTATAAAGACAGAAGGATGAGGATATAGTCGAATTTGTATTAACTGTTGACACGAGTTTCGAGCTTGTCGCTGTTCTTCAGAAAGGCGCAGTTCAAGATTCAGATGAACGAACTTGAAGACAAAAACACGAACGAAAGTTTACGGGAAGAAATTGACAATTTGTGGTTTCATGTTCAGACTTCAAGTTCTATGCATACATAATTTATTTCACTGTATCAATAAATTCACCTATATATATATATATATATATATATATATATATATATATATATATATATATATATATATATATATATATAGTTTATTCTAGTTTGAAATAAATTGTTCAAAATAGTTTATTTTTAACGTTTTCAGCAATAACAGACTTATTTTAATATGGAAAACTTTATTTTCGTTGACTTTTCGTTGTGTATCACAACTTTGTTAAAACTAATGAACAATTGAATTTTATTGATAACTATAGATATCAAACTGTGAAATTTATTTTTCACAAAAATCAAATTAGTTTTTTTGTGTTTTCACATTTTGATTTTTGTTATCAGAGGAGTATTTATGGCTAAGCATTCGCTTCGGATGTGTTGGGCTTCTTCACCATGAGAAAACCTCTGAAAAACTCATGGTAAGCCAGGTGATTCTTATCTATTATATAGGTGTGATTTATATATACCTTACGTATATATATATAATTTCATATAGTTGAGTTTTATACTCAACCAGACTATGTATATTAATTGGTTCATGTATGTGAAATTGAAGGTAGATCTGGAAATAATGAGATTATATATGTGATATTTGGTTATTGTTGTGTATTCATTTTATGAGTTTTATTTGTAAAGTTTATCAAATAGTTGTAAGAAGAATTAAGATGTTTAATGTCTGTTCTTTCATTTACTGTGTTTTCCAAATTTTTGCGAATGTGTAGTAACATTTCCAATATTTCTCTACGTTTTTTTCACTTGCTAAAATCTTTGTATTTTTAAAATCAAAATCGTGTTTTTCTGTTATTTTATGTTCATTTAATGCTGTTATTTGAGTTTTTGCGTACATATGCGCTTTAATTCTTTCCTCGAGATATTGTGATGATTGTCATATGATGATCATATCATATTAACATACATGTATGTGATGGAGGTAAACGAAAAAATAGATCAATTTGCAACCATTTTAACAAATGAAGATATAAGAAATAATTGGTGATTTATAAAATACGAATTTTGCATTGTGCGTTCCTGCTGAAAAGTGCTTTAGTAAAAAACAAATGATAAATTTTAAAAAAACACACTTGAATTAAGTTTCACTGAATATATTCAAAGCTCTACATACGTTTCGGGTGGTTAATCCATACTCAGTAGTATAACAATGTAACATTGTATACTCTAGATAATCGGTTAACCATCCGAAATATATGAAGTGTTTTTAATACATTCAGTTAAACTTAAGTCATGTGTGTTGATTTTAATTTATTGTTTCTAACATGTTTCACAAAGAGATACGTAAAACCTCCGTGTCATTTAGTTATAAACAAATTGAAAATTTTAACGACTCCAGAGGAGTCAATTATATTTGCACTGAATGATAGCATTTGGGAATGCATTGTTACGTTTTTGAATAATCATGTCACAAGAAATGATTTGATAGGGTTTCTATAAAAGTTATCAAGTATTGAATATTGTAGAACAAAACATTTTTGTTCTTCTTCACTAGATTCATAATATTTTGTGGTATTACAACATTTTCAAGAACATGAATAACGAATCTCTGCTTGTTTCAATACAAGTTCAGAGCGATTAAAAATAGAGTTTGCATTTTTTTCATCTACGTATCTTCTTCTTCTTCATATAGTGAGAATTTCCTTTTATCTATACGATCATTCAATAAATTAACCATGGTATTTTCAATATGTTCATGAATTTTTATGGATTCTCAAATATCAAGTGTTCATTCCTTATATTCATTTGAACATTCATGGAAATTTATAAACACAATGAAAATACCATCGTCGATTCACTAAATCATCAAACGGATTTAAGGATTTCACCACCGTATGAAGAAGAAGAATATATATCAATTAAAGTTATATACGAGTATGTCAAACATGACGTAATTTGAAAAAACGAATAGCTCGCCGGTATTACATATTTCAAATAAATAACAACTAGTGACAACGTCATATTAACAACTTCAATATTGAAAATACAAAAATAGCTACCGATATGTATTTGAGTTAGATGATTTTGATGAAATTCTCGTATGCAAAACATTCATAGCTAGTAATTTAGAGATATCCAACCTTATGCAAATTCAGCTTCATTTTATTAATTAAAGACGAAAATGGGGTTTTGAAATGTGCAAACGTCCGTTTGAAAAGGCAGATATTTCTAGTTTTCTTCGAATTATCTTTTGCATTGACTTTTTGAACACTCACTGTTGATATTCACCCAAATGATTTGAGACTGTCTCAAAATGAATGAATCAGTTGATACAATTTATTGTCAAATGAAAATGCTACATATGTATATAGAACAATGAATAAAGTGCCTGAAATTTCGTGACATTGAAAGTGAAATATATAGAACACATATATTATGGCATTTGAGAGGAAATTTGAAAACTGCAATTTGCGGTTTAAAGAAACTAGTACAATTTGTGAAGAAACGTAATGAAAAAATTGGTATTTTTGTAATTTTCGAAAATTTCTGCAGTATTCAATTGACTCTACATATATACAATTAAACGTATAATGTTGAAACATATAATGTGCCCAAAGTACATTATAACTTTTTTCGATAATTTTTCACGAATTTTTCAAAAAATTATTAAGGCGGAGCTGGCTATGTGTAACATGAACAATGCAATATCTCCATTGTCCTTCTAGGAATCAATATTAGAGAATATAAGCTCCTCCATTATCCTTTTTGGAAAAAATTTTGAAGAAAATTGAAATCGATGCCTACATTTATTGAAAGCGTGAGACAGTCAGTGTTTCGTACTACAAGATTCTCATCAGTCACGCCATGTTCAACCAGTGGAAGACAAATATTTCAATCCTCAAAATCCCTCTAGTCGATCTCAATAGATGTAGGCATCGACTTCAAGATTCTTTGACATTTTTCCCATGAAGGATAATGGAGAATCTAATATTCTCTAAAATTGATCCCTAGAAGGACAATGGAGACATCGCTTTGTTCATGTTTCACATAGCCAGCTCCACTATAATAGTTTTTTGAATAATTCGTCGAAAATTATTGAAAGAAAGTTATAATGTACCTTGATAGCGAATATCTATAAGTAGATCTATCTACAAGTGCGAGAATATAGCACGGAAACTACAGATTTCTTTTTCTTTGCAGTGAACTCTGTTATATATATATATATATATATATATATATATATATATATATATATATATATATATATATATATATATATATATATATATATATATATATATATAACTGAATGTAATGGTGATCTAGTTAAGACTAGTTAAGATAAAGAAAAGGTATTAGTGGAATAGCAGTCAAGGTGAAATAAAATAAGAAGACTCTTTTATCCTATGCTCGAGCTTTCGAAACTGTATTGGTTCTTCTTCAGGAGTGCTACAAATTAAATTTCAATCAGTTGGTGAAGAAGCTTACGTCGTGAATATTACTTACGATAATGAGATTCAAAATATAAAGATGTTCATTAAATTCTACTAAAATTAATTTTTCAGACCACATGGCACAGCTCACATCCACTTGGCAATGATTTCAGGTTATGACTGACACTGACAGTAGTTATTATGAAGCCATATTGATAGACGTGAACATCAACGTCAAACCTTGAAAGCCCAGTACACGTGAACTACATCATTAGTCCTGTTGTCTCACTTTATGATGTCAAAACGACCCAACCCGATATCAACCACATCACAAATTTACTATAAATCGAAATTCACAAAAATACATAAAAACATAGACGTTTACAAAATTTAAAGATTTAAAAATTTTTCATAAAATGTCAAAGAATCACTAAAAGATACTCAGTCGAGAAAAATTATCAGTGAAATATACATGAAAAAGGACAACACCACAAAAATACTACAAAAATACCATCCACACAGCCACAGAAAAGTATTACCACCCTTCAGGTCTTTCTACAAGATATCTATGTAAAGTCTCATTTCTAAACAGACTAAGGCTAGGATGCAACACTATACAATATCACATTAACCAGTTCAGGCAACGAACATAAACATGTAAACTCAACTAACAATTGAAATATGCAACAATATATACACATATATAAACATTTGCACAAATTTATACATCCCATCACGAGTTATGACACCCCTTCAAGACCACAGAGCTAATCACCACCACCATCCAAGCAAACACCATTGGTGACACTTTCCTTCTCATTATTTTTTCACCGGGAAAATCGAATACGAATACAATTTCTTTCATTCTTTGAGCACAATGTAATATTTTGAGCATAATGCTGCTATGTTTTCTGCTATTTTCAATTTCATACTTTCATCTTTGAGTAGCGTTCAAATCATCGGTTGGAAACTCTGTAAAGTTTATATGTTGCCTTGTTGACAGAACAACGATCAGATCTTCCAATTGGGAGATATTCATTCAGAAGTTGCAAATGGTCGCTTCCTTTTAGTTCCGCATCTTCTTTTGTTTTTTCGTCTCCATTAGATTCATGGTTTTTACGGTTATCAACAACGCTGTAAATGAGACTCTATCTGAACTACAGAAAAACAAAAAGGAGAATAGCTGGTATGACACGGAATGTGAGCAAATGACCGAGAGAAAAAATCAGGCTTACAAGATTATGATTGGCAGACACCCTACACGAAATTCAGTAGAAAAATATAGGGATTTGAGAAGAGAGGAGAAGAAAATGCATAGAAAGAAGAAAAGAATTCACATGGACTTTTTGATGTGGGTAAGCCTGAGTTGAGCAGTGAACTTTTAAAGGTTATTCGTGATGTGTGGAGTCAAGAACGGATGCCCACTGAATGGGAAGAGGGTTTGATTTTCACCATACACAAGGGAGGAGACAAGCTGGACTGCTGCAATTACAGGGGCATTACACTTTTGAATGTGGCTTTTAAAACTTTTTCAAACATACTCTTTCGTAGACTCTTTCCCTATGTTTCAAAAATTATTGGTAAATACCAATGTGGTTTTTTGGAAGGAAAATCTACAATAGATCAAATACACTCCCTTAGACAAATCCTTGAAAGAACAAAAGAATATGGAATTGATACTTACCATCTGTTCGTCGACTTCAAGGCAGCCTATGATTGCATTAATAGAAATAAACTGTTTGAGGCTATGTGTGAATTCGGAATACCTGCCAAACTTACTAATTTTGTCAAAATGACATAACGAAGTGTAAAATGTAGAGTTAAACTCATGTCTGATGTATCAGAAGTTTTCTACACAGAGAGAGGTCTTAGGCAGGAGACTCTCTGTCATGCATACTATTTAACATAGCGCTTGAAAAAGTGGTAAGAGACTCGGGGATCAATACTAGAGGCACCATCCTGCAGAGATCTATACAACGACTAGCTTATGCCGATGATATTGACATTGTTGGGCGAACAAAACAGGATGTGATTGAGGCTTTTACTGCCCTCAAGAATGCTGCCAGCGATATGGGATTGGAAATAAACGAAAAAAAAACAAAATTTATGGTTGTAAGCCATAGAGCAAATAATGTGCAGCCAATAAGAATTGGAGATTGTGTTTTTGAAGGAGTAACTCAGTTTGAATATATGGGTACTATTATAACAAACAAAAATGAGTTAAAAGTAGAAGTTAAGAACCGACTTTTGATGGCAAATAGATGCTACTTTGGCCTGAAAAATCAATTGAAGTCAAAATTTATCTCTATTGGCACTAAACTAAACTTATACAAGACCCTAATTAGACCGATTATTCTGTATGGAAGTGAGACCTAGGTATTAAACAAGACAGAGGAGAATCGACTGCTCATCTTCGAAAGAAAAATCCTTCGGTCAATTTTTGGGGCAATCAAAGAGAACGATGTTTGGAGAAGTTTGTATAACCATGAAGTATACAATCGATATAAACAACCAAATATACTAAGGGTCATAAAGTCATAAAGGATCAGATGGCTGGGACATGTTTTTCGACGTGAAGACCTGGACCCAGTTAAAAAGCTGACTTTTTCAAAGATTGAGGGCACAAGGAGGAGAGGGAGACCAGCTACAAGCTGGTTGGACAGTATTGAGAGGGACCTAATTGATGGGAATAACCAGATGGAGAAATCTGGCTGCAAGTCGCCCTGTCTGGAGAAAGCAGACTGAGAAAGCCTTGGCCTGCACAAGGCTGTAGTGCTGTTAAAGAAGAAGATTCATGGTATTTTCGACAAGTTCGATATTTTTCGGAACCCACTCAATATACTCTCTCGAAAATGATAGTCAGCTCGTAATATTACCCATGTACAAAATTTACGTATGTGACCTGGAAATTAATCAGCAATTAGCACTCGAATCCAAACCGAAAACGAGGTTTCACAGAGAAAGAACGTCCCTTAATTATGCATGCCAAAAAAACGTTATTGTAAACTACGTCTTGTTCATCACTGTTCATCTACAACAAAATATGTAGGAATTTTCAGCATTGAGGAAAGTTGGGATGAGATTCATTTTGAATATTTATTTTTATATGACATTTATTGGAAGAATTGATGGAAATGAAGAAAATGAAGAGCTGAATAATTCGAATAGTAATTTGTTTCCTAAAATAAATTGATTTCTCTGCAATCTTCAGTTGAAAATCTATATTGAGAAGAATTTGTGATTATCAACATACATGCCCTATTGCAATTCTTTCTATTTTCCTATAGTTTGTATAATTTAGTTTGCATCTTCAGTTTGTATAATTATCAATCAATTAATTCATTCCGAAGTATTTATATACTTTGACCCATATCATACAGAAGCATAATTGATTACATTTCGAAACTTTCCCTGTGAAATTTGAGGAAATCTAAAAGTTCAATTTGAGTCATCCATATTACGCCAAACCTTGAATCGAAGTTGATACAGTATTATGTTATTTCAGAATTCATATTCAAACATCTATCTAAATGCAAATTTTTGAATGAATAAATAGATTTTGCATAATAAAGATAGCCACATAACGGTGCGTGGAATTTTACTCTGTATGATTCTAGAGGAATTCAAATGATTATAAATTTTTCGGAGAGTAGATAAGAGAAGAAAAAAATTTAAATCATAAAGTTCTCTCAGTTCAACAGAATTACCGTGAAAGTTTTGTTGAAACTGGATGGAATGACTGTATGTATTGTACGTTTTGAGTTTGAAGAAAGCGGAGTTGAAAGCTACCTATTTCATGTCTGCTGATGGGACGATTCTAATATAGGGTGATTTTTTGAGCGTAGTTTTTTTTTAAATCGAATGAAACACTCAATATGCATCATAAATTAAAAATTTTTCATTGAAATTGATAACTCGGCCTTTGCCATTTACATTTCAAAGATAACTTCATGTGAAGGTTGTCCTCGGTTCCGTATCAAATGATCCATTCGGAAGGTCCAATTTGACACATGCCCAATTGCGGAGAACGGCGACGAATTGACATTTCACCATCCTCATTGACACTGTACGCTACGGCTTCAATATTCTCTTCAGAACGCACTGTACGCATTCGAGACAATGGTTTAATGTCCAACAAAGCAAACTCGGTGTGAAATTTGGTGATAACAGCACGAATTGTTGATTCACCAGGTCGATTATGACGACCATAATATGGTACATATTTTTCACAGAGCACGAATTTTGATAGTAAATTTCAACAATTTGCAATCATTGCTCTTTTGTTAGTATTTCCACGATGAAATGGCAGAGTATAACAAAAACTATTCACTTTGACAGATTACGTTTGGATGCCGTCACCAACCAGAAACCTGAAAAACTTGAATCTTAAAAAATCACCCGTTATACACTGGGGAAAAATTACGAAACAAACAGGAATTAAATAATGATCTACTAAATTCAATTCAAACGCAATACCAACAAAACAAAATATATGTTATTCAAACAATTAGGAGGCAGTATTGTAACTAAAACAACTGGCAAGAATATAATCAATATTTAAAGAGTAAAATTATTCCGATCTGAGGTGTGGTATATGAATGCCAACAGTACTTGGATATTAATGCTATGTATAAATTATACAACGCTTTAGTTATTACTTATAGCTTATAGTTATATCTGTTATCCATATGTGGGACATGCTCTGAAACTCTGTTATCAAAATTCTAGAGGCTACAAAATAAATTTGTTACACTTCTATTTCATTCATATTAATTATATGACTCCAACTTCAAATGTATACATTATTAATTTTATTATTATTAATCTTGTATACAAGACATGAAGATAGAACCAACAAAATACTATTAGAAATAGAACAATATAAGGTTATATATGAAAAAGAATATGAAGGAACTCTATATCAGGTTAACAAGAAATAGTTGAATTCATAAATGCGGAACTAGAATAAAGCATGATATCCACTTATATTAAGCAAGGACTCAAATAGGCAAGAGGAATCCAATAAGGAATTGTTCTGAAACATTCAATAAATTACCTCAAACAATACAGGATAGAAGCTTATTTTCAAAGTTTGTAAAGCCAATAAAGACTTTTTTTGTTCATCTTACATCAACTAAATATTAACTTTCTGAGAGCGACTGAACTCCTGGAACAGCAATACGCTGATTTCGAGTAAATTTACCTAACTTATGAATTGTCATTTTAAATCTAATACCTTATATATGAGATTACTATTTTTTCATTATACGTTTAGGTACATAAATAAAAAATAAATAAAATTGTAAGTGATGAGTGATCAATTTCTCACGAAAACCGAAAATATTCGATTTTGAATATTCTTAAATGGTTTCGAACATTGAATATTTTCAAACAAAGCTAATGCGGAATTATATTACCTGTTTCAAAAATCTGTCAGTTGAATTTTCCATGAATTATGTAGTTCACGATGTTTCTGATCGGAAAATTTGGAGATCAATTTTCTTTAGGGTATCCAACATTGAATGAATTACTTACTGCTGCATCTGTCGATTTCATCAAATTTCTGTTAGGTAAATTGCTTGAATTCACTCAATGAAATAGTTCTTGGAAATAAGCTTCAGAGATTTGATCAATATCCCCTTTTAACAACTCAACCGTTGAGGATTATATGAGAATATAACCAAATCAAAAATCGTATTTGATTTGGTCATATCCTGATTCCTTGTTTGCTTTCAAGTGACATAAGCTAGGTTTAATGTACTAGGTTTGAATATTTTGAACTATATGAAATTTTTGATGATCCGTAGAAATTTAGGAGCATTTATATATTCATTAAATTTAATTCAGATTTGCAGCGAATCATTGACTATTCAATAGGATTTATTACGAGCAAAAATTGTGCTGTTATATTTTAAAGCTCAGGCTTAATGCCTTAAAACCTGTAAGTTTACAGTCTTGCCAAGAGGGAGATCCACAGAAACACATATATGGAATTGTGAAGACTTGGAATATTGAATATGTGGCATATTGTGAGATTAGTTGTAGAGAAAATCAATGTGCGTAATTGAAATGATATTTTAAATCTGGAATAGATTAATTTGCAGCACTCTGCTGTGAGAATTAGAAGTAGAAACTAAAATGGAAGGCGCACTTCTAGCTATACAAGAAGTGGGTATTGAATTGCGGCATATTACCTGAAATGAATAGTAAACATACAACATCGACTAACAAGGTGCCCATGCGAATGCAAAACGTCAACAGCAATTCAGCTCATAACAGGAGTATTCGCACCAACAGAATGAAAAGAGGACACAAGGTTGTGAATTAAGAAGAAGCATTGAAATTGAATCTCTCACAGAAAGAAGGGTGCCTCACTGCAAATACATTCCGGAGTCACTTTTGGAGAATGACTGGCTGAAACTTTACTGGGACCACAATATCTTTACTGACAAAACAGTACCTCCCAATAGGCCTGGCCTTGTTCACAATAGAGCCAGAGAAACAAGATCTATCAAGTGGCCTTTTCAAGTGTAAGCCACTCAGTTGAAGACTTAGGAAGATTTACCGATAAAATATCTGAATATTGAGAACTCGATGTGCGAGTGCAGAGACAATAACACATGAACGACGTCAAGACTGAGATCTCCGGAAAAATGTCTTGTCGAACATCAGAGAACATGGAAAACATATGTGGGAGGAACTGGAGAAATCTGTTTTACTTGTCACATCAAGGACTACAAGGAAGTTTCTAGGACATAATGGAAATGGATGCCACGAAGCAGGCACGGTGAAGATCAGTGTTATGACCAATTTTTATTGACCATAACTTTTTGGTTTCAGCGACACTGCTTTTCGTGTGTTCGTTCCACCCTTTTCTTGCAATATGTAGCGCTCCCTTACTGATTCATAACTAGCGTTTTGCGGTATCAATGCAGAATTTTTCCCATGTAAATGAAGGATAATCTTTTCGAGGAGATTTTTTTCTCTTTTCTAAAGCTTTTCAGGGCCTAATTAATGCATGCCATTTGATTTTCTCTATTTTTGGTCTTTTAGTGTTAAATGCTAACGGAAGTCTATGTTGTGATATAAGAGGTTCTCCCGGAATAACCTCAAAATCTCTAATATGTTTTAAATCTTTTTTGTCAGTTAATATATAATCAATTTTAGTCTTAGAATATCCGCTTTTATATGTTATTATATGTTCCTCCTTCTTCTGAAAAAAGAGATTTACAATGACAAGGTTACGAAACGCAGCGAACTTCAGTATAGTTTCTTCTTCCTTGTTTCCCTCACCGACTCCAAAGTCTCGATGTTACCCGGGTAACCTATCAGCATGGACACCTATATTTCCATTCGAATCACGACATATGACTTTCTATTCCGTTTGAGGGATTGCTGTTAGAGGCATCTGTAGGTTAATCTGCGTAAACTGAAGCGACATTTAAACATGGTTGGTGTTCCAAAGCAATTTTAAAGGACATTATGCGATTGCTCACTCTTTTCAACTCGACTACAGTGCTGCTGAGATGTTGATCCAAAATTGTTCCGTTTCCGTTTCTGGTGTTTTCTTTTTACTTATAGAAAAGTTAAAATCCTTTCCATTTTGTCTGCTGTACACAACAAATGTTGATACGGCGGTTTTAAAGTATTGTGTTGAGTTCGGCACTTCGTCCAGACATTGTAACAATCTTCCAAAAGACAATCCGTAGTTCAGACATTGGCGCAATGCTATGCTTATTTAAGATTTCGTCGCTTACAGCGGACGCCCTAGTTTTAGCCGTATGTGCGATATCCACGCCGCTTCAGTGCGGCGCCTTAGCTCGAGATATCTTTTCATATTTGACTTGCTTCATAATCAATATAAATTATTGGCTACTGGTTTCGCGGTCGGTTGCCACCTGACACCAAGGTCTTAATCTTCCTCGAAGACTCGAGAGCTCTATTATTCTAAGGCTCCTCCGTCGCCACCTCAAATGAACTCTCAGACCTAAGAGTTCATCAAAACGTGAACCTTTACTCCGGATATGTCGAAGAACTTGTAATGTTGGGTTTTATAACGGAGTTGTCTCTCCGGATATTTTGGTTGACGGGAGGTAGGGACTTTATTTCCCATCTTCTTTCAGCGGCCAAAAGGTTGCCGACGGGCTTTACCCCATACACCACCCAGGGGACGCAGTCTCTAGGGTTATGGTTCCCCCAGAACGTTTTTTTATATCCTTGTTCCAAGTTCTATATACTGATTTTGTATGAAGGTCCCTAATATATAAAATAAGAATAAAGTTTGTTACCTGATACATTGTGAATTACGATCATAAATTCTGAATGAATGATCAATAAGTCTCATCTCCATGACACAACATACCTGTGATAACAGAATTTGCTGCACTATAATGTGGTATGTCGAATAATAATGATTGTGTCAGCTTTATAGACCGAAATATATGGATTGTCACAGATTTTTAAGCTCTACAAAAATTTATCGAGAAGGAATGAATTAATATCCTACACGCCCTAAGAGTTGAAATTTTCTCCTTATTCACTTTCTGATTAGTAAATTACATACCAATATATAAAGAAACATATTTGGTTCACCGATATAACTTCAAAAATTTTATTGAACTTGTTCATAATCTCCACAATTCTCATGAAACTATTTTCACCTTCTAAGCGATTTTTCCAAAAAGTTTCAAGTCTATAAGTGAAACTTTGCTTAAAACGTCAACGAGAATTAATAACATAATATGATAAACTGATAAATTAACAGACTATCATAATACATATTTCCCATATAATAGTAAGTTATAGTAACCTAATAAATTATCTTCTATGTGAACCCTACAACGAAGGGGACTTGAACTCCAGAATATAATGATCTACAGTACCACTGGATGGATGTTGGAATTGGTAAGGGCCTGTACGTACTCCTAAGGATCTTTGTTCTTTCAAGGTTCAACATAATCTTGTTATTTTATCTCATTACATAAGGAAAGTTTGTATGTAATCCAGGCCGCTATTAATTGGTGATGAATGACAGGAAGGTTTCGCTTTTCTCTTGGTGAAACATTATGTTAAAAACTATAAAATTGAAATTTAACACACTTGACTGGAGTATCACTGAATAAATTGAAAACATATGTTTCGGGTGATCAACCCATTATTAAGAGCATACAATATTACTGAATTACAGAATGTATAGCTTTCACTTATATATCCTTAACTACAGAATTTAACACTGGTTTCTCGGAAAAATTCACCTGGTCATTACAAATAGGTAAATTCTTCTTTTTGGCTATCGAAATTTCCAAGACTTCAAGGGCATCTAATCTTTCAACCTGCGAAAACACTCTATTCAATTCAGACAATAGTTTAACCAATAACGTATTCTTCTGGAGAAGATATGTTGACGATATATTTTGTATATGGACTGGTACAGATAGGCAATTAACGTGAATACAATATGCACCAACAAAAAGAATTTTGTTCATTGTTGGTACATAACAAGGACAAACTAGACTTATTTTCGAGAAGTGGGTTTATAGAATATTTTGCAGTGAATGTGATTATTTGCTATGTTTTTACATAGGTCAAACTGGACGTTCTATACAAAAAAAATTGATGAACATGAAAGATCAATACTGTTGAATAAACCTAATACGGGTTTTTCTAAACACTGCATTAAATGTAAAATCATTTCTGGATCCCAGGAAGACCGAAATAGTAATTCAAGTAGTAAGGGCAAAATATTAAAAACCATTGAATTTGGATAGCCAAAAAAGAATGATTCACCTATTTGTGATGACCACATGGATTTTTCCGTGAAACCAGTAATAAATTCTGTGGTTAAGGATAAATAAGTGAAAACTGTACATTTTGGAATTCAGTAATATTATGTACTCTTGATAATGGGTTGAACACCCGAAACATATGTAGTTTTAATATATTCAGTGAAACCTAAGTCAAGTGTGTTCATTTATAATTTTATATTTCTTAAATACTGACATGAATCCAATTCAAAAGAATATCTTGAAAGATATGAAGATCTTCAATTTCATTCAAATATCAATGAAAGATTAAAATAAACCATAATACTCAAATCAGGTTATTAAAAGTATCCACCCAATTTCTCCTCACATTTTTCAACCATTTCGGATATAAGGAGTTATATCAAATCGAACCAATTAGAATTACACACCACGATCAATTTTCTATTAAATTAATGATATAAAATCATAAAATTGGTGAGGATGTGTTATATGATAACATTTTAACAGGGAAGAAAGAAATAGGAGAGTAAATTTCTGAATCACTCAAAATATATCTAAGAGAAGAATCATGCAGTCTTTTTGTTGCTCCAGTTTTAGATCCCCAAGAAGACGAAGATGTTGAATTGAACATAGTAAAGTTGATAAAGTTGCAAGATATTTTAGAAGATCGAAAGAAGAATAAAGACATAAAACTCAACAAAAAGAGACTAAATTTTAATAATAATTTTTACTATAATATGTACATACAAATATAACAATATCAATATAAAAAAACATCACTTTTTATTGATTTTTTTTGCGTATATCTTGTTCAATCTTCCACAAGAGCAGTTCCATGCAAGTCACGGCGTCTTCAAACGAATTGTGTCCATCATCGGACGACTGAATATTTTTTTTCAAACAACGCCACGCCAGTTGTTTTAGAGAGTATCTAAATGGATACCCATGTTCATGCGCAAACACCAGAGAGATATCAATCAGTTGCCTATGCATAATCTTTAAAGCACGTAAATCGTTATGCAGGGAATGTCCTACTATAATTGTATCCTCGTGAATGAGAGCTAAGAGATCCTGTTGGACCTGAATTAATGTCCTTCCAAATATTGTCACATCGGTCTGAGTCACTCCCGAAAAACGAGTGTTAAAATCAATCACGTAATATTCGGGTTTAACAAAACTATCGTATAAACACCTGCCCTCCAAGTCCACAACGGTTATCTTACATAGTTCCATACCCTTGATGGTATAACACATCTCGCAGTCAAGGGCATAGATTTCTGGTCTAACCAATCTGTTTATTCTTGGTTGCGTTCTGACGAATCCTTCCAGTTTATCATTGAGTCCATTTTCTAGGCCACTCCAAACATGCATCTGTCCCACAGTACATCCCCTAGACCTTGATGATCGTCCACAACATGTGAACACTACATTACGTTCTCTCCACTGATATTCCAATTTTCCATGATGGTAATAACATCGTTCCTGCGTCAAATATCCAGTACTGGCCACAAAGAATCCAGTTCTACACCTTGAACATGTTTGCTCGAATACACGCGTCTTGAGGATGTTCTCTGTGCAATCTTCGTAGCTAATTCTTGCCTTCTTATTTTCATTACTTTTCTGGGCGTACCTTGCAGAAGGATAAGGTGTATTCATAATACAAACTCCATTAAACGATTCTTCCGGAAACCCCAAACTGTAAAGTTCCCCAGGCCTAATTATATATTTAACAATTTGGTTATAATTCATTTCGGGATATTTACAATGTTTGCTGTTTTTATCTGAAAAAAAATTGGATATTGAATTATGTTCTCAATATGAACATATGGAGCATATTATATGAACATACGCGTATTTGATAGAGATAAACGAAAAAATAGAATAATTGATAATTGATGAGGCCGATACTTAATATATTTAGAGTTTTCTCATAATTTATTATAAATACGCATGACGACGTTTCGAAGTACTACTTCTTTATAAAATGCTTGATTTATACTATGTGTAATTTCACAAAGTCAATACTTATAGCTATTTTCACATAAGATACCAGGTATGTTCTATGACTAACTTGGAATGAGCACCATAGAATACACTGATTTCTAACAAAAGGATTGTATACCTAGAGATGAACACAGAAAATCAATTCCTTAAGTCAGGTATTCCAACTAACTGTAGGAAAGATACAAATATACAACTAAGATTTCTAAGAACAAATAAAGGAAAGTCAAAATTTTCGAATATAAAACGTAATAGGTACATATGTAGAGTTTTCAATATATTCAGTGGAACCAAAGTCAAGTATGCTAATTTATAATTTCATAGTTATTAATTCTGACATCAATCCAATTCTATGAAAATATGAAAACATTGAAAATCTCTATCTCAAACTATCAATAAATCAATAGTGGAGTTTCAAATAGAAAATATTTGAATAATATAATATTCTTATATAATTTGATATTTTACTTCTCATTCAATTTTAAATAAGAAATATTCCTTTGATATTGAAAATGAATATGTGGAAATACAAGAAAACCAATGTGATTTTATTAAAACACCAAGTTTGACGTTTTGATATCAGTAGTAATTCATAAAATTCAATTATTAATTAGTTTTGAAAAAGTTAGTTTCACAACAAAGTTGGTGATATACAACGAAATGTCAACGAAAATAAAGTTTTTAACATCAAAGTAAGCCTGTTATTGCTAAGAACATTCAAAACAAACTATGTTGAACATTCAATGAAACAATTTTAAAAATATATATTGAAATATGAAAATGAAACAATACAAATGAAGAAAATCGTTACCTGCTTGATTTAAAACTCGCCTTCGGCCTTAAACTCGTAATCAACTCAACTAAACATTAATTTTAATGCTGGTGTTTATATATCTTATTCAGGAGAAGGGGTGGTGGATGATTATACCATAGAACATTTAGGGCATGCGCAGTCGCAAAATTGTGGCAGTTCTTCCTTGGTAAATATATGATATGTTCATTCATTTACTTGATATTAATATTCCTGTTTCGCATGGTTACCAATTTTATAATTGATTGCATTTGCCGCGACTAGTCACATCCTGCCACTGGATGCACCAACCGATACTCTAGTCCCAGCAAGGAAAAAAAGACGACTGCGCATGCTCGGGACGCAACCTCAGGAGAAGACGACAAGATCTGGTCGACTTCGGCGCTAGTCGCCAAGCAGTCAACACGACTGTCATCTACAAACATTATTAATGCACTTAAGTGTATTTAGTTGTAAATAGTAATGTTAAATAAAGTTGTTCATACTGAACAGAGTTTGGGTATACATCCTAACAAATCCCAACACATTCAATGATTTAAAATATGAACAATGAGAATGAAATGAATAACTGTGAGGTTAGGCTAGGTTTGGTTTGTTTAGGTTAGGTTAGTCATAACCTAGAGATTAAAAATGACAGTCTTTTTACATAACTTGAGTTGAGATAATCCACATCGAACATTGAATTCTTATATCCGAATATAGAAGAATCATATAATTGAATTATTTAAATGAGATTTTTTTGATTTTTTCAGTTTGTGAGAGATCGTTGGCTTTCATTTTACTCTTCTTATTCTTCAGTTACTTATTTACAATAGTATTCTGTAATCAAGTAGAATCGAGAATCACTAGATTCATAATACTGCGGTTTCGTTACTACATTTTCAAGTACATGAATAACGAATACCTGATTGTTCGAATATAATAATAATAATAATACAACTTTATTGAATGGCAGCTCATTACAGTGTTTCCATAAATATTAACGACAAACAAGTAGAAGTACATAACCAACAAAAACCATTTCAAAAGGTGGTTAATATTGGCTTTCGCCAGTCTTACTATCAACCCCATAGAAGCAATATATTATTCCTAAGAATGATTTGCTTTCCCTTTTTTCTGCTCATCTAATAGTATATTTTTCATTTGTGTTTTGAAATGCAATAGTTTCATCGTTTTGTATTTATTATTCAGTTGGTTGAAATATTTAGAGACCAAGTACGAAAATGATGCCTGAAATTTCACGGTATTATGTTTTGGTATATTTATCCGCATTTTGTCAGGAATATCTCGAAAATGTAATTTATTTCTGAAAAAATTTTTTCGGCCAGATATTTGCGGCAATCTTGTTATTGTATCTCATAACATAAGGAAGGTTTGTATGTTATCGAGGCCGCTATTAATTGTTATTAATTTGTTGAAGTAAAGTGTCATCTAGTTTGTGGTTGTAGAATCACTCCAGTTTTCGAGCGATTCTACAACCACAAACTATATGGCGCTTTACTTCATCAAATTAGATGAAATTGTTTCAAAAATCTAGATTTGTAAAATGTAGTATCTTAATTGATAAGGACGTGTGAAACTTTCAATTTGGATGTCTTCATGTGCTTTTCATTGATTCTAAGACTTGAGATGTACGTTAATCTATGCATTGTATACCTAAGCATATACTTAATATATATTTCTGTCTTAAAATCGACTAGAGGGTATGTGTAGATTGAAATATTTGCCTTTCATCCGTTGAACGTGACGTGACTGATGAGAACCTTGTAGTACGAAACAGTATACTGTCTCACGTTTTCAATAAATGGAGGCATCGATTTCAAGATTCTTTAACATTTTTTCCATGAAGGAAAATGGAGAATCTATTATTCTCTAACATTGATTCCTAGAAGGACAATGGAGACATCGCATTGTTCATGTTTCACATAGCCAGCTCCGCTATAATATTCTTTGGAATAATTCGTCAACAATTATCGAAAGAACGTTATAATGTACTTTGAAAGCGAATATCTATAAGTAGTATTATCTACAAGTGCGATAACGTAGCACGGGAACTACAGAATTATTTTCTTGTTGTGTTTTCACTCTGATATATATATATATATATATATATATATATATATATATATATATATATATATATATATATATATATATATATATATATATATATAAGGAATGAAAAATTTCATTTCGGTTAAAAGTACAAATGACAAAAGCACTATACTCGGTATAGCTCGCAACTCAATTGGAAACAGCCGTTGACACGTGTTTCGAGCTTAGTGGCTCTCCTCAAAACGGCGTAGCCAAGTTCTGTTTTTAACAGAACATACATCTCAAACAGGCAATAAATCAATTTCATATATATATATATATATATATATATATATATATATATATATATATATATATATATATATATATATATATATATATATATATATATATATATATATATATATATATATATATATATATATATATATATATATATATATATATATATATATATATATATATATATATATATATATATATATATATATATATATAATTATTAAAAAATGATGAGTTCTCGGCAAAAGTAGGACCACTATAATTGATACACAACCAATATATTAACCTTGTCTATATTTCGAACATGTTTACATTCTTCATCAGGACTGTGGAAAATAAATAAGTGTGAAACAAAGTGTTTAAACGAAAAAATTACATCTTACGGTTAACTAGGCTGAAGATGTACGCAGCAGTGAAAATAGATGGTAAAACGAATTTTAGAACTCACAGAACCAGATAATCTCATTGAAAACGCAATATAAAATATATAAAATAAAATCAGGAGTCCTGATGAAGAATGTAAATATGTTCGAAATATAGACAAGGTTAATATATTGGTTGTGTATCAATTATAGTGGTCCTACTTTTGCCGAGAACTCTTAATTTTTCAATAATTAATATTATACGGCAATACTCCTTATTTATCGTATATATATATATATATATATATATATATATATATATATATATATATATATATATATATATATATATATATATAATGAGGGTTAAATGAAACACAATTCTCACAACTCCAAAATTAGGTTTAATTAGCTACCGGTTTCGCGAAGTATTATTCGCATCATCAGGCTTCAGAGGGCTGTGAAAAACATGTCAAGATGAAGAACAATGCAAGATACAATGCCATAAAACTTACAGTAGACCACATTGGTCAAGTATGAGGACATGTCAATTACACGTATGTTGTTGAATAACAATGGACTGGTACAAATACTCAATAAATTTTCTAAATGAATAACTATATTATTGACTCAATAAATATTCTAAATAAATAACTATAAATTTTCAATGTAGACTTCTCAAATTCACATGTCAGACATGATGGAAATTGAATCAATTTCCATTATAATATATATATATATATATATATATATATATATATATATATATATATATATATATATATATATATATATATATATATATATATATATATATATATATATATATATATATATATATATATATATATATATATATATATATATGTATATATATATATATATATTATATATATGTATATATATATATATATATATATATATATATATATATATATATATATATATATATATATATATATATATATATAGAAAGAGTGTGTACTGTGTAGTAGATGTTGTTTAAAGTTGTTAAACCATAGATATCAATGACTATCGAGAACTGTAGAGTAAGACTTGCATCTCTCCCTATCTATGATTACTTAGATTTTCACTGATGTACGGACAACGCGATATATTGTGAACCATTCTTGTAAACAACCATGTTAATCTTATAAATGATTTTGTGTGAATAATAGCATTGAATGTTGTTTCTTTGTTATTTATAGGTAAGATTTACATTCAGATTTAAGTAATATTTCAATGAAATAATAAAATTTTTCTTTATTTACAGAGGAAAAGTTCGTGTATTATTTAACCTATAAAAGTAATTATCATCATTAAATATAACGTAAGCATATTCTTGTTACGTATCACTATGGAAAAGCTGCATTTTGAATTCCATTTATTAGAAAATAAGGCATGATCCTTCTGATCTTTTCGCTGTTAGTGATGAACAGGGTGAGCGATTCGCCCAAAATTTGAGGGAAATGAAGGCAAGGTGCTAGTATATTAAGTAGATTGGATGTCAGTATGTCCCCAGATTGAACATTCCAGGAAAAGTTATAAACGAAAATTTTTACCCTAATATCTTTTTTTATTTTTTGTATAAACACAATTTAACTTCTAATATTATAATAGAATGGATAAAATCCGGTATCCTATAGTTTAAAAACTCGACGCGATAAAGAAAAATTGATAACATTTTCGAATTCAGAGAATTTAGTCAAAAACAAGTCACAGATCTAAGACAACAAAATTGCTGTGCCACAGTGTTATCTCTTCAAATAGTGTTAGATCTTTTGAAACGTTTCATATTTCAATCCTCCGTTGAATACTGCGTCCATATTCAAATAAGAGTTAAAACACATACAATACACAACAAATTTGCAATATTTCCGAATTTTTCGATAATGCAGAAAATTCAGTATTGAATTCGAAATTAATAATTTCCTTTATAGATAAATATTCTGCAGCATGGTCTCGTTATATAGTAGCTCATCCCGAATCTTCCATATTTCGTTGTGATGAACACAGATTCAAGACTAAATTATATATTTATATATTTATAATTTATATATTTATATTATAAATATATAAATTATAAATATTAAATTATAAATATATAATTTATATTATAAATATATATTATATATTTATAATTCAATCAATTGTGCCTAACTTCCTTCTATCTATATGACACATGCAAATCAAAGTAATAAATATGGTGCATATGCAATATCTACTAATCCTTAGAAGATATGAACAACAAGGTATTGACATTTGCAATTCAAATATCCATTATGGAACCGGGATACAATATTATATAGTCCAGTCAAAATAGACTAAATTACGATTAAAGTTTGCATTGATTCCCCACAAACTGGATTTTTGTATAGGCCTTGAATACGCCATTACAAATGATATGTCAAAAGTCCCCATCGATTCCGCTTGTGCGTTGTTTTTGATTCGAGGTCAAAGGTCACGAATTTGCGTTTTTTGCGTATATCTCTGAAACAACGAGAGTTATCGAAAAATGGTTCTAACAAAGTTTGTAGATCGTGAAATTGTCTACAAAAACGAATTTCACACTTTTCTTCTACAAAGCATTGCGTTCGAGATATCGTGACTTTAGACCGCAGGAAAATCGTATTCTAGACTATAGCACACATTTCCGCACCACCCCTGAGGTAGTGTACACGGCGCTTTTTTTTTTAACGTGGTTTCCCCAGTAAGAATACTCCACAATATATTTTGATTGAGGGAATGTAATGGGACACTATTTTATTGATGAAGTTTTTTTTATTTGAATTTAATGAAAATTTTAACAGCAAGAAAATTACATCATCGTTCATCATCAAATTCTTCCTATTCACTGTCTTCTTCCTCTTCTTGCTCGATTTGTGTAGACTACTCCAAGAAGAGCGATATATCAGTTATATCCTCATCAATTTCGACACAAACTTCATCTGTTGCATTTGATTCAATGTTGGTGCAAGATTGGCCTTGATAATAATTACCGATGAACAACACTATCCAACTTTTCTGCATCCACAATTGTTTGTGAAGCCTTTAATTTTCCTGGAGCAGGTTGCAGTAAAGTCTGGATTGGCTCCAAACTATTATTCATCTAGATTATTGCATAGCCACACTTTCACTTGGTAGAACACACGGAACAAGTGCTGATTAGCAGAAGCAGATGTTGGAGGGAGACAAGGTAACTGCACTCTCTTATTGTTTCTTGTATTTTTCACAAAACTCAAATATCTGTACTTGTCTATCGAATCCATTTTTTTGGAGCTCCATACATAGCAAGGAGAACACGAATTCCATTGGTAAGGATAACATCTGCTGACGAGTTAATATTTGTAAATACTCTTGCGTTATCAATCAGGTCTTCACGTTTTTCAAATAATTTCAATACTGTATTTTTGCCTCTTTTTAAAATTGCTGATATCGTATCGCAGCCAGTTATCGCATGAAGGAATAATATATGAGGCTGACATGCAGTTAAACTTTGTGAAGAATACATTTTCGTTTGAATTTGAGCTCTCCCAGGTTTCAAAAAGTAAATGAACTTATCACTAGGTGTTCGTGCAGTTAATATTATTAACAAATCTACATCTTCTCCATCAACGGTAGTTTGATTGGTGCTACTGAATTGTTCAATTCCGGTTTTAATAATGATGACGTCAGCGTCATTGACGGACGATGACTCACTCAGAATTGTATGTTTTTCACGTACTTGTGTAAATGGGGCAAATAAAACTATGTTCTAATATTTTTTGTGTAAATGGTTAACCCGATGATGCATACTGACTCATGAGTGCATATTCGTGTTTTCTATGTTTAAAATAGCCATAATTCGAGATCTACAAACTTTGTTCGAACCATTTTTCGATAACTCCCGTTGTTTCAGAGATATACGCAAAAAACACAAATTTGTGCCCTCTGACCTCGAATAAAAAACAACGCACAAGCGGGATCGATGGGGACTTTTGACATATCATTTGTAATGTCGAATTCAAGGCCTGCAAAAAAATCCAGCTTGTTGGGAATTAATGCAAACTGGAATGTCTATTTTGACTGGACTAATATGTTTAAATACATGAAAACAAAATGGATTCATTGATTCTAAACTTTCTAGCAATGGTGAAGACTTTTAATTGGAAACTGACGAAGTAACAACATCTGTAATAACTTCGATTGGTTCAGGAAACTAATCGAAAAGATATGCAAGAATTTATACTTATAAGATTATCTGAAACCATCATTCGTTTTTGAAATTTTCACTATGTGAAACCAGGTATAAATTCTACTGGTATAATAACCAGGAAAATGATACCAGTGGAATGGAATAAAAACATCTCATGAAATTGTCATTTATTCAAAAAAAAAAATAAGGAAAAAGCTCAAAATAAACTGGTTCGTGAGTAAGACATCCAATTTATAAAACGAATAAAAGAAACAATTTATATTGATTAATATTATCTACATAAACATATATTTGGTTTACAACAATGGCATTCATCAAAAAGTGAAATGCACCTTTGAAAAATTCTACAAAACTTGACCAAAACTCATTTTCAAGTGGAAATATTATCAAAACAATATCATCATAAAAAAATATTACTTGCCATTGCTTTCTTTGCCTATATCTTGTTCAATGGTACACAAGAGCAGCTCCATGCGAAATACTTCAAACGAATTTTGTCCCTCATCGGATGACTGAATATTTTTTTCCAGACAACGCCACGCCAGTTGTTTAGAGAGTAACTAAATGGATACCCATGTTCATTAGCAAACACCAGAGAGATATCAATGAGTTGTCTATGCATAATCAGAGAATGTTCTACTATAATTGTATCCTCGTGAATAAGAGCTAAGAGATCCTGTTGGACCTGATTAAATGTTCTTCCAAATTGTGTCACATCGCCCTGAGTCATTCTCGAAAAACGAGTGTTAAAATCAATAACGTAATATTCGGGTTTGACAAAACTATCGTATATACATCTGCCCTTCATGTCCACAACGGTTATCTTACATAGTTCCATACCCTTGATGGAATCACACATCTCGCAGTCAAGGGCATAGATCCCTGGTATAACCAATTTGTTAGACCAGATCATTCTTTGTTGCGTTCTCACGAATCTTTCCATTTTATCATTGAGTCCATTTTCTAGGCCACTCAAAACATGCACCTGTCCCACAGAACATCCCCTAGAACTTGATGATCGTCCACAACATGTGAACACTACGTTATGTTCTCTCGACTGATATTTCAATTTTCCATAATGGTAATAACATCGTTCCTGCGTCAAATATCCAGTCCTACAGTTCTACATCTTGAACATGTTTGATTCGAACATTGCTCAAATGCAAGCGTCTTGAGGTTGTTGTCTGGGCACTGTTCGAAACAAATTCTTTCCTTTCAATTTTTAATACAATTCTGAGCGAAACTTGCAGAGGGAAAGTCTTCGTACAGGATACGAAATCCACTAAACTAATCTTCTGGAAACCCCAAATTGTAAAGTTCCTCAGGCCTAATTGAGTATTTACAAATTTGGTTATAAATGATTTCGGGATATTCACAATGTTTGCTGATTTTATCTGAAAAAAAATTGATTTTGAATTATTTTCTCAATATGAACATGTGGAGCATATCATATGAACATACATGTATGAACATGTACATTAACGAAAAAATAGAATAATTTGCCACCATTCTAACAAATGAAAGTATAAGGAATGATTGATGATTTATAAAATACGAATTTTGCATTGTGCGTTTCTGCTGAAAGGCGCTATAGTAATAAACAAATAATAAATTAAAATTAACACACTTGAATTAAGTTTCACTGAATATATTTAAAGCTCTACATACGTTTCGGGTGGTTAACCCATTCTCAAGAGTATAAAATATAACATTGTATGCTCTTGATAATGGGTTAATCACCTGAAATATATGTAGTGTTTTTAATATATTCAGTTAAAATTAAGTCGAGTGTGTTAATTTCAATTTATAGTTTTTAACACGTTTCACCAAGAGATAAGCGAAACCTCCGTGTCATTTAGTAATAAACAAATTGAAAATTTTAACTAAACCATAGTGGTCAATTATATTTGCACTGAATGATAGCCTCTGGAAGAGTATTGTTACATTTTCAAAATGGTCTGTTGAAATGTGCAAGCTTCCGTTTGAAAAGGCAGACATTCCTAGCTTTCTTCGAATTATCTTTTGCATTGACTTTTTGAACACTCATTGTTGATATTCACCCAAATGATTTGAGACTGTCTTGAAATGAATGAAGCAGTTAATACAATTTATTGTCAGATGAAAATAATACATAAGTATATAGAACAATGAACAAAGTGTCTGAAATTTCGTGACATTGAAAGTGAAATATATAAAACACACAGATTATGGAATTTGAAAACTGCAAATTTGTGATGAAACGTTATGAAAAAATTGGTATTATTAAAATTTTTGAAAATTTGTGCATTATTCAATTGACTCTATATATATAACTTGAACGTATAATGTTTAAACGTATAATGTACCCAAAGTACATTTCAACTTCAATTCGATAATTTTTGACGAATTATTCGAAAAAATATCAAAGCGAAGCTGGCTATGTGAAACGTGAACAATGCGATGTCTCCATTGTCTTCCTAGGGATCCATGTTGGGGAATATTAGATTCTCTATCATTTTTTATGGAAAAAATGTTAGAGAAATCTTGAAATCGATGCCTACATTTACTGAAAGCGTGAGACGGTCACTGTTTCGTAATTCAAGATACTCATCAGTCACGCCATGTTTTCCGATTGAAAGGCAAATATTTCAATCCCCACAATCCCTCTAGTCGATTTCAATAAATGTAGGCATCGATTTCAAGATTCTTCAACATTTTTCCAATGTAGGATAATGGAGAATCTAATATTCTCTAAAATTGATCCCTAGAAGAACAAATGGAGACATCGCATTGTTCATGTTTCACATAGCCAGCTCCGCTATAACTGTTTTTTGAATAATTCGTCAAAAATTATTGAAAGAAAGTTATAATGTACTTTGATTGCGAATATCCATAAGTAGTTAATCTATCTACAAGTACGAGAATATAGCACAGAAACTACAGATTTCTTTTCATGTATTGAATTTCTGATATATATATATATATATATATATATATATATATATATATATATATATATATATATATATATATATATATATATATATATATATATATATATATATATATATATATATATATATAAATAAATTAAACTCTTTTTTCTCTAAACTATTTATAAAAATTTCACTTAGTAGGGGTGATACCATACCTAAGGCGAACCCATAGGTAGCCCGTCTAACTGTTGATAGACCGTGTTATTAAATTTTAAATAATTTTGCTTCAAACACAAGGACAATGCTGAGATTGTTTCTCTTTTAATTGCTTGTGAAATATCATTTTTGAGATCTAAAGTGCTATTAATAATAATTTTTATTTCTGCATTGGGTATAGAAGTAAACAAATTTGTTACGTCAAAAGAGATCAATTTTGCTTAAAGGGAATTTTTAAAGTTTTCAATTGATTGATACGTTCGATGGAGTTTTTTATACTGTGAAACGAGTTGAATTTAATTAATGATGGTAATTTTGAGTTGAGATATATACAAATTTAATAAGCTGGTGCATTGATATATGAAACAATTGGACGCATTGGGCAATCGATTTTGTGTATTTTAGGTAGAGTGTATAAGCTGGGTATGTGCGGATTCATAAAATATTATTGCAGTTATTGATAAGTGATTTTACTTCTACCTGAAATTTATTTGTGGGGTCAATTTTGATTATTTCAAAATTTGAGGAATCAAACAAATTTTCCGATTTTTCTATATATAACTGTTTGTTCATAATGGTTACAGTGTTTCCTTTGTCCGCTTTATATTATTAACTCTTTATCTGAAATTTTCGATTTAAGTTTTTTGATGGTATTAAATTCATTGAATTGTTTTTCAATTAGAGGTTTTGATATGATATTAGCGCAAATAGTTTTTTCTAAGTTTAAATTGTTCATAGATGTTGAATTTAAAGCCAATTCGGTGTTGACCGCTAAAAGTTTTCTATCATTATTACTACAGTTCGATTTAGGGCGATATTTGAGGCCTTTATTTAGTAAATTTAATTCATCTTCTTCAAAAATAGTATCTGTATAATGTTTTACTCTAGTATGAAAGCGAAAGGAAATATTTTCAGTGTCACTTTTAGTGGATAATGAAATTTATAATATATATATATAATAATAAATATAATATAAAATATATAATAATAATAAATATAATATAATTTATAATATGGATAATATTTTCCAAGACACTAACAAATCATTTTTGTCAATTATGAATCCGCACATACCCAGCTTATACACTCTACCTAAAATACACAAAATCGATCGCCCAATGCGTCCAATTGTTTCATATATCAATGCACCAGCTTATAAAATTTGTAAATATCTCAACTCAAAATTACCATCATTAATTAAATTCAACCCGATTCACAGTATAAAAAACTCCATCGAACTTATCAATCAATTGAAAACTTTAAAAATTCCCATTAAAGCAAAATTGATCTCTTTTGACGTAACAAATTTGTTTACTTCTATACCCAATGTAGAAATAAAAAATATTATTAATAGCACTTTAGATCTCAACAATGATATTTCACAAGCAATTCATAAAGAAACAATGTCAGCATTGTCCTTGTGTTTGAAGCAAAATTATTTCAAATTTAATAACACGGTTTATCAACAGTTAGACGGGCTACCTATGGGATCGCCTTTATCACCCCTACTAAGTGAAATTTTTATGAATAGTTTAGAGAAAAAAATTTTCAGCTCTAACATCACGCTAACAAAAAACGTTTTTCTTTGGAGACGGTATGTGGATGATGTTTTCTGTATCTGGAGTGGACCGACAGACACAGAATAATTAGACAGACAATTAGATAATTTTTTAAAATATATCAACTCATTTTATACATCCATTAAATTCACAAAAGAAATAGAAAATGACCAAAAAATATTAAACTTTTTAGATTTGACCATTACTAGGAAAGATGATTCTCTAACATTTGATATATACAGAAAACCTACATGCACAGATACCCTAATTCCTAAAGATAGCAGTCAACCGCTTAACATCAAACTCAGCTCTTTTTATTCTTTTATACATAGACTCACGACTATCCCGATTTCCGAAGAAAATTTCAATAAAGAAGTGAAAACTTTGAAACTTTTAGCGAAAAATAACGGTTATGACGAAAATATAATAGATAATCTCATAAGAAAAAAGCAACGAAAAATTCTTTTAAACTCAATTTATCCATCTCAAATTATTAAAAACAAACAAAAATATCATTTTATTAATTTCATACCTCATCTGAGTGAAAAAATTTGCGAAAGATTAAAGAAGAGAGAAATAAAAACCATTTGTTCCAACAAAAGGAATATCAAGTCACTTTTAGTAAATAATAAAGAAAAGACAAATGTTGAAGACAAAAGCGGTATTTATAAGATTTTTTGTAATGAATGTCCAGCATTTTATATCGGCCAATTAGGTAGAAAAATAAAAACTCGGGTTGACGAACATAAAAGGTCGATTTTGTACAATGTTAATAAAACTGGATTCTCAAAACATTGTATTAGCTCTAATCACTTCATAGATTCTGATAAAACTAAATGCCTACACTCAGGTATTAAAGGTAAACGTTTAGACCTTCTGGAAGCAATTGAAATTAGCAGTTCTTGGAAGAGAAAAGAAGAAATTGTAAATGAACAAGTAGATTTTCAACTTTCCTCCCTACTCATATCCATTTTGTAGATTAAATTTGTTGTTACGTTTCTTATAGTAGTTTAGTCTTGAAAATGAGCTAACGTTCGAAACATATTGACTACACATATTGTTAAATAAATCGTGAAACATTAAGTCAAGAGTTTAATTTATTTTAATATTCAATTATGTTTCACCAAGAGTTAAGCGAGAATTCAATCTCATTAATATATATATATATATATATATATATATATATATATATATATATATATATATATATATATATATATATATGTATATATATTCACATATCTAGCTCTACTATAACATTCTCTCGATTTGAATTTTTCGAATGAATGTTCTAGTGTTCGTTTTCTTAAATATTTCATTCAGTGTCATTAGCACAAAAAATTTAATTTCCTTATATATGTATATATATATATATATTTATATATATATATATATATATATATATATATATATATATATATATATATATATATATATATAACCTTTTTTTAACGGTCTTATTAAATATATATAAATTCCAATATAAGAGTTTTTTTAGACCTTAGCCTAGATTGTTTTCCATATTTGCCTTGCCTCATGATTCGTATAAATTATTGACTACTGGTTTCACGTTCGGTTGCCACCTGACACCAAGGTCTTACTCCTCCGTCGCCATCTCTAATGAACTCTCAGACCTAAGAGTTCATCACAACGTGAACTCGGTTCGGAATATGTCAAAGAAGCTGTGACGTTGGGTTTGATAACGCAGTGGTCTCCTAGTACTATATACTGATATTATATAACGATCCCTAATATATAAAATACGAATGCAGTTTGTTATCTGATACATATAATCAGCGACGACACAACACGGTCTGCAATATCATTCACCAAATTTTGACCCATGATTATGAATCAATCAACACTCACGCGCAGTACTAAAAATATGGAGCAAAGTTTGCGCAAAAGAAAGATAACCTAAGAGTATACTACTACTGGACTATTATTGGTAAATAATAGTCTAAATATAGTATAGAATAACCGATGGAGTATTGTGGTGGTCGACAACTATTTTAAACTCAGCATTTCTTGTAGATATATCTATGCCATATAACAACAATGTAGAAAAATACAAGGAAGAAATGGCAAAATATCCAGACCTGGCATTGTAAAATGAATAGGCTGGCATATTGGCAAGGTGCAGGTTGTGCCTGTTATATATATATATATAGAAACAGAATATAAAACACCAAAGATGGTTAATACTGAATGCTTTTCATATTGTGAGAGAAATTTTGAATGAATTACCAATAAGCCTCACCTCCATATCACAACATACCTATGATAACAGGATTTGCGGCACTCTACTAAGAACTGTCGAATAATAATGATAATATTAGCTTTATACACCGAAATATATGGATTGTCACAGATTAATTAATAATTCACTTATCATTTAAGCTTTACAAAAATTTTTCCAGAAAGAGTGAATTAATATTCTACCCGCCCTAAGAGTTGAAATTTTCTCCATATTCATTTTCCGAATAGTAGATTACATACCAATATATAAACAGAAATATTTTGTTTATCGATATAAATCCAAATATTTTATTGAACGTGTTCATAATCTCCACAATTCTCATGAAACCATCTAAGCTGTTTTTCCAGAAAGCCAATCAAGCAATCAAGTCTATAAGTAAAACTTTCCTTAAAATGTGAACGCGAATCAATATTATGATATGATAAACCGATAAATTAACAGACTATCATAATACATATCTCCTATATGAATGTGAGATATAGTATCCTAATAAATTATCTTCGATGTGAGCCTTAGAACTCCAGAATATAATGATCTACAATACCTTCGGATGGATGTTGAAATTGATAAGGGGGTTTGTGCGTGTTCATAAGGATCTTTGCCCTTTCAAGGTACAACATAATCTTGTTATTGTATCTCATTACATAAGGAAAGTTTGTATGTAATCGAGGACGCTATTAATTGTGGTAAATGACAGTAAGGTTTTGCTTATCTCTTGGTGAGATATGTTGAAAACTATAAAATTAAAAATTGAAACACTTGACTTAGGTATCACTGAATATATTGAAAACATATGTTTCGGGTAGTTAACCCATTACCAAGACTATGAAATATTAGTTAATTTTCGAATATACAGCTTTCACTTATATATTCTAAACCACAGAATTTAACACGGGTTTCACGGAAAAATCCACCTGATTATAAGAATAGGTAAATTCTTCTTTTTGGCTATTGAAATTCCCAAGACTTCTCTTTAATCCTTCGAAACCACCTTATTCAATTCAGACAATAGTTTTACCAAGAATGTATTTTTCTAGAGAAGATATGTTGACGATATATTTTGTATATGGACTGGTACAGATAGGCAATTAACGTGAATACAATATGAACCAACCCAAAGAATTTGGGTTCATTGTTGGTAAATAACAAGGAAAAAGTAGACTTATTTTCGAGAAGTGGTGTTCATAAAATATTTTGCAGTGAATGTGATAGTTTTTACATAGGTCAAACTAGACGTTCTATACAAAAAAGAATCGATGAACATAAAACATCAATACTGTTGATTAAACATAATTCGGGTTTTTCTGAACACTGCATTAAACATAATCATTTCTTGCATACCAGAAAGACCGAAATAGTACACTTGTAATAGTTAAGGCAGAAAATTTGATACCCATGAAATCTTGGAAATTTCGATAGCCAAAAAAGAATAATTCACCTATTTGTAATGACCTCGTTAATTTTTCCTTGAAACCATTGTATTTGATATGATATGAAACCATTCCTTTGAAATTCAGTAATATTGTATTCTCTTGATAATAGGTTAACCACCCGAAACAAGTTTTTAATATATTCAGTGAAACTTAAGTCAAGTGTGTTAATTTTTAGTTTCATGGCTATTAATTGGTGACATGAATCCAATTCTCATATATAACTTTTCTGTTAAGTATATTGAAACATATTTTTGTGTGTGAACATATTTAATTTCGTGATCTGGTTCACCATAAGATTTTTGTCAAGACAGAGAATATTATATAATTTCGGAATTGATAATTTAAATAAATCGAGTGCATTTATAAAGACAGAAGAATGAGGATATAGTCGAATTTGAACCAACCGTTGACACGAGTTTCGAGCTTGTCGCTGTTCTTCAGAAAGGCGCAGTTCAAGATTCAGATTTAAGGACGAACTTAAAGACAAAAACACGAACGATAATTTTCGGAGAGAAATTGACAATTTGTGGTTTCAGATGTAGGAACTTCAAGTTCTGTGCGTACATAAGTTATTTCTCTGTATTTATAAATTCACCTGTATACATATATATATATATATATATATATATATATATATATATATATATATATATATATATATATATATATATATATATATCACTGACTGTGTTTTCCAAATTTTTACGAATGTGTAACATTTCTAAAATTTCTCTACATTTTTTGTCTCTTTCAGTTGCCAAAATTTTCGTATTTTTGTAATCAAAATCATGTTTTTCTGTTATTTTATGTTCATTTAAGGCTGTGATTTGAGTTTTCGCGTATTTATGTGCTTTGATTCTTTCTTCGAGATTTTGTGCTGTTTGACCGATATAGCTTTTATTGCAATTGTTACACGGAATATTATAAACTGTATGAGTTTTTCTCTGAATTACAGTTTTACTTTTTAATTTTGTATATATTTCTTTGATTTGATTTTTGGCAGTATGTGCTATTCTTAAATTATAAGGTTTTAATATTTTAGCAATATTTGTACTTAGTTTTGGAATATATGGTAAGGGAATGTAATTATTTTCGTTAGATTCATTTCTTTTTGAATTTAAAGTATTATATAATTTATGAATTCTGCTTTTCATGATTTTGTTTATTAAATTTGATGGGTAATTATTTTTCATGAGAAGAGTACGAACTTCTTCAAGTGTTTCATGTCGTAAACATGGTGATGTTAATTTTAGTGATCTATCTATAAAATTAATTATTATACCCTTTTTCTGGGAATAATGATGATTACTTATATAATTTATGGTTCGTTGCGAATTTATTTCTTTTCTGTACCATCTTGTAAAAATTTTGTTATCTTTTCTTATAATGGTTATATCAAGAAAATTTAATTTTTCATCTTTCTCTTCTTCAAGTGTGAATTGTAATTTATTATGGAAACTATTGAAACGTTCTAGTATATTATCAATTTGATCTTTATCTGCTATTATTAAACAATCATCAACATATCTTTTATATAATAAGATATTTTCTTCTAAATTTTTTATTTAGAAAATTTAGAAGAAAATTTAAAAAATTTAGTAAATTTTTTTACCTGGCTTACCATGAGTTTTTCAGAGGTTTCCTCATGGTGAAGAAGACTAAAACTTCCGAAGCGAATGCTGAGCCAGAAATATTCCTCTGATAATGAAAATCAATAAGTGAATATACAAAAAAACTAATTTAATTTTTCTAAAAATTAAGTTTGACATTTGATATCCATAGTAACTCATAAATTCAATTATTCATTAGTTTTGACAAAGTTGTAATATAACAACGAAACGTCAACAGAAATAAACTTTTTCATATTAAAAAAGCCTGTTAATGCTAAAAACTTTCAAAATAAATACCTCAAACAGGCAATAAATCAATTTCAAGAAATATATTTATATATATATATATATATATATATATATATATATATATATATATATATATATATATATATTCATATTATTCTTATAAATAGGTAATCTATCGACTTTGCGATGCTTATATAGAATTTAGGAAACAGGAATGATCCGTCAGATGAAGTATATTCAAAAACTCATTTATTCATAGCATTTATCGATATTTTGACACTTTTTGTGTCTTCGTCAGTAGAAAAAACAATCTGCCACCATTAAGTTTAGTAACATGTAGGGAATAACTGGCAACAAAATAAGAGACGTTTTTTAAAAAATGTTAGTTATGTTATCTTCATAAAGTTATCTCTTGGTGAAACATTGTTTAATATATTAAATAAAAAACACTGGGCTTGATTTCACATAATTTATAACGAATACTTCGCAATTGTTTCGAGGTGTTTCCACATTTTCGAAAGTTACACTGAACAATATTTTTCGACCAACATTCGTATATACCTCGTTATCTGCAATAGACTTAAGGAGATATTGATGTCTCGAAACTAGAGGCACAAGTCAACATACAGGTTAATGTATTTAATTAAATCCAAGAATTAGAATTAGAAAGAACGTCTTAAATTAAGAAATTGAGGACAACATTTGAAGTAACAATGGTGATGAACTGAAGGTGAGTTGATCACTCAATATTGGTTTTTTGTTTAGGTGTGAATCAGAAATTTCCACCTGTTCAAGAAGGTCCAGAGTTTCACTCTTCATCTGTGGATGCAGAGATTTCACTGAGTTTAAATGTATGAAATGGTTATTGTGAATGTTATGTGTTAAAATTCCTGTAGAATTTTTGTTATTTAATATGGAGAATTTATGTTCTTTCATCTGTAATAAAGAAGTCGGTGGCAGCCGTACCTCTAGGCGATAACCTATATCAATATTTATAGGGTTTTTTCTGTACAAAGATAACAATTAAGTTGCATAACGTTGAAGAAGGTCGCAATACTTCATATCAACACAATTGATCTGGTATACTCCACTCTTATCTTTTGTAGCCTGCTTGGCTTTATTTTTAACTAAAAATGAACCCAAATTTCTTCTGTTCCTACCAATAGTTTTGATATTATGCTCTCTCCATCTTTTTTCGATTTTACCCGTGAAATTTGGTATGTGATTAAAACTGTGGAATTTTCCATTAGTACCATCTTCTGCATTTGTAAATGAAAAAATTGATTTCATCAGTAGTGTATGGCGCTTTTTAATTATTAATTTCTCAATAATCGATTCCGAGTAACCATTATTTTTGTCTAATTGTTTATTTATGGAAACTTTTTGATAGTAATTTTCTCGGGAAATAACTTCTTTGTTATTCTAATTCTTAGATTTAATTTGATACTGTTACCTGTATTGACCTGTCCCTCTACTTCGGAGACATCGATATCAGCCTTAAGTCTATTGCAGATGACGAGGTAGGAATGTTGGTCGGAAAATGTTGGGCAGTTCAGCTTTTGAAAATGGAGTAACACCTCAAAACAATTGTCAAGTATTCATTAAAAATTTTATGAAACCAAGCCAAGTGTCGTTTATTTAATATATGTTACCTTCACTGCATAAACTCTATTTCTTCTTTTTTCTCCTGAAGAAGACACATCAAAAAAGTGTCGAA
>JARQZJ010000116.1:195000-242500 GCA_030704895.1 Henosepilachna vigintioctopunctata | reverse complement strand
CAGACGTGATCATAGTTTTTATTGTGTTCGCGGAAACTCTCGGTTTTCGACTTTTAAATCGTTAGTTTCCATGACTCAGGACTTTGAGAGGTACACTTTCCACTCTTACGACTGCAGGAGTATCTGAAAACTTGCCATATACGGATATTTAAAGTTACAAGTGGAGAACTTTTTTCATTCATTGGTCTGCTCTGCTCACGCTGAAGTTTTTCGAATTCCATGGATTCAGATATGCCGATTTAATGAAAACACATTCCTCATTGGAATTGATTCTGATTATAAACAATATTATATGATGTTTGATCAAACTAATCATCATGGATTTCGCAATTCCAAATTGGAAAATGGTTTCGTATTAATTGAACAAAGTTTATTTTTTTCGACTGTTGGTTTTTGTACATTTCATGTGTTTGAGTGGTAGTGGCAAACTTTTCGTTTAGGTCGTGTTTTTCATGCCATGACGTATAATTGTTTGTATGCACCTTTGTGTGTTATAAATTTGCTGTGAAGATGATGATAATCGGGATTAGAGAAAATGCTTTTGAGAATACTTTTTGAAGAAAACAGAAAACAACAAAAATCTCGAATTTGATATATTTAGGAACATTCAATAGCGTGATCTTTTCTTCTTTAGATTATTGATTGACCTTGAACTTTCGATTCCTTGTTTCGAAGTAGAATTTCTTCAGGCGAAACAAGGGTTAAAACTACGACAACGCAACGGAAACTCGATAAGCCAACAGCAGATAGGGTGGCAATGTATCATTCTTCTACAGATACGTACCATAATATAACTATCATGTGAAATACTGCGCCTACTGAATTGATTGAAGTTTTCTATTCAATTTCACAAATGGGTGATATTTGATTATCTGATGTCTCAACATACACGTTCGAACTTTTTTAATAATTAGTTATTCATCATTTGTTAACCAAGAATAGATACAGTTGATTCTTTCTAGAGATTTTAATGTTATTTTTTTTGAGTAGAATCTTAACCATCGATTGCTTCTTTCTCAAACCGAAAGTAATGAAGAATTATTTTTCAGTTCAATCAACAATGGGATATGTTAGAATTGATGCACTGATTTCGAGAAAATTAGGAGAATTTCATATAAGAACATGATCGAAAAAATTTACTTATTATATATAATTCTCGAAATGATTATGTGGATTTATAACTGCTGTTATATTATCAGTATTAACATTGCCAAATTATTACATTATTTATATATTTTAAATCAGTCGTGATCTGACGCAATGCCAAATAAGTTTTACTTCATCGATTCATAAAGACCGCTCGTACTCTTTCTCTATTTTCTATTGCAATGTTCTTATTCATTTATCATATTAATTTCTAGAATTAATTTTTTGAATAAATATTTCATGGTAGAGGAATGCTCTGTGCTTTTTCGAGCGATTTTTTCCACGATTGAATAAATGTTTTTAATCTGTTCATTGTTCATGTTTCAGAAAACGCAATTACATATGTTATTTTGTTACAGACCACTCTCGAAAACATTTCGTTCCTGAAGTGAAATGTTCATTTCAATTTTGCGCAGCTTCATCATGGGCATGAATTTCTAATCAACTATTCAATTACATGTTCGTGACCCATTTTGTGTATCTCATTATGCGAGAATAAAGAGTGGACAAACCTAGAACAATGCGTAAATTTAACTACTCACACACACACGAAATACCGAAATATTTCCACTTAATATTCACTCTCGTTCATAGGTTGGTTCTCGTCGACCACATTTGTGTAAACACCTCCCTGAGAGTTTTCTTGAAATATTTCGATTAAGAGTCTCACTATTTACTAGGATGAATGATTTGTGAATCTTGAAACTGAATATATATATATATATATATATATATATATATATATATATATATATATATATATATATATATATATATATAAAGTGTAAGGGACTGTGAACTGATGGAAGAAGAGGCCACTCTGTGTACTACATTTATTTTCGTGAACCTTGCGGTTAAATAATCGTAACCATCATCAGGACTCTGTAATATGAGTTGATGTTACAAAAATCACTACTGAATTGAAAGACCAAGACTTCCCAAACAGTTGAGATTATGAAATAAGCCACATGGCAAGGAACAGAAGAACTGAATTATTTCTATGTTACTGATCATTTGAACTGGATACAAGCATTACTGAATGAACTTCCAACAAAACTCTCAATTAAATACAAAACAAAGCATCAACAATCCAAACTTTATATCAAATTTTAAAACATCTGAATTGCCAAACAATTATGTCTGTCAAGAGCTGAAGAAGCAAGGTTAGCTCTGAAATTGTTTGCTTTCTGTAAATGTCCAAGGACCAAAGTGTCAATGTTTCTTCTTTCTTGAAAATACTTCTCATACTATTAATGGCAACAATGGATGATTCATTTCATTGCGATTATGACTTATCAGATAAGAATAGATTTAACTAATATTATTGTTGTCGGAACGAGAATTCATTAAAGAGGGATTTTTCTTTATGTGGAACATTTCATAAAAAGATCTTTTTCAAAATTCATCTCCTACTCCAGAATTGACATATTTCCATAGTCCATGTCATGATTTGTACTTCTAACATGTTCTCCCAAAGCACAAACTTCTTTGGATTTTTAACATCACTTTCGTGTTGTGACAAGCTCTTTTTAAATTTTTGAGAGGTTTGTCCCACATGGCTCATCTCACAAGAAGAGAAAGGAACTCATAGGCAACATTAGTGCAACTCAGAGTAGGTGTTTTGTCCATCACTCATGCGAACAGCGTACCCAGGAGAAACTCATTTCTAACAGGAATTTTCAGTCTCTTATCACAAAAAAGACCCACCAGTAGACCTGTCACCCTCGAAATCAACGGCAATGTCGCAAATTTGGTAAATGATTCATTGCTGGATGGGGCTGCAGCAAAGCTTAAGGGGAGATCACCTACATTGTTGTTACGTACACGATCTCCTGTTTGACTCTTCACTCTAGGAGTACTATAAATATGTTTAGACTGCAGCCCCATCCAGCAATGAATCACTTACCAAATTTGCGTTACTGCCGTTGATTTCGAGGGTGACGGGTCCAATGGTGAGACTCTTTCGTGATGAGAGACTGAGAATTGCTGTTAGAAATGAGTTTCTACTGGGTACGCTGTTCACATCAGTGAAGGAAAAAACACCTACTCTGAGTTGCACTAATAAAGGCTACTTGTGATATGAGCTATGTGGGACAAACCTCTCATCAATTAAGAAAAAGCTTGTCACAACACAAAAGTGATGTTAGAAATCCAAAGAAAATTTGTGCTTTGGCAGAACATCTTAGAAGTACAAATCATGATATGGGCTATGAAAATACGTCAATTCTCGAGTATGAGATGAATTTTGAAAAAAGATCCTTCTTAGAAATGTTCCACATTAGGAAAAATCCCTCTTAATGAATTCACGTTCCGACATCAATAATATTGGTAGAATCTATTCTTATTTGATAAGTCATAATAGCAATGAAATGAATCATGCATTGTAGCCATTAATAGTATGGAAAGTCTTTTTAAGAAGGAAGAAGCATTGACATTTTGGTCCTTGGACACTCACAGAAAGCAAACAACTTCAGAGCTAACCTTGCTTCTTCTGCCTTGGACAGACATAATTGTTTGGTGAATCAGATGTTTTGAAATTCAATATAAAGTTTGGATTGTTGATGCTGTGTATTGTATATAATTGAGAGTTTTGTTTGAAATATATTCAGTAATGGTTTTATCCAGTTTTAATGATCAGTAACATGGACATAATTCATAACTTTTTTCCTTGCCATGTGACTTATTGTATAATCTGTGAAGCATTCTAACTTTCTGTATTTTATTGCCGCCTGAAACAATATCACCAACATAAAAATCTTATGCTCAAACCTTTGAAGCCCTCGGATATCACTCTTGTTCATCCAGAGCTAATTGTTTGATTGTTCTGAGTACAAGGTGAGGAGCAGAACAAACTCCATAAGTAACTGGAATTAATTCATAAAGTTTTATTGGATCAGAAGAATTAAATATCCGAAGAATTCGTTGAAAATGTCTATGCCTATGATGAACTAATATTTGAAGATACATTTGTTTTATATCTGCTGTGAAAACAAATGCATGTATTTTAAACAGTATCAATATTGCAAAGATATATTCCTGCAATTTGGGACCTATCATTAGATTATCATTCAACGATTTGTATCCCCGAACTTTCGCTGAAGTATCGAATACTACTCTGAATTCATCAAAAGAACTACTAGAATTAGAAACACAGTGATGAGGAATGTAAAAGGCATTTTTTTAACTTCATAATGTGGACTCCGAAGATAAATGACCGCTATCCTCATAATCTTTCATGAAAGCACAATATACTTTTTAAAGTGTTGAAGATTGAAAAAGGCGTCTTTCCAAAGAAAGAAATTGACGTAGCGCCATTGAGTAAGTATCTCCAAACGATGAGGGCGCATAATATTTAAAACGCAGTGCTACCACGTAACGACCTGTTTCATTACGTAAATAATTACTAGCTAAAAACTGTTCACATTTTCGTTCTTCCGGGGAAAGCGTTTGTATCTTCGACACTTCCTCAATCTCACAAAATGATTCTAAGGTAGAAACAAGATTTACATGAATCAGTTTACAATAGAAGAATGATTATTTTTATTATTATTGCATATAATTAAAGGCAGGGGTCTGAAGACTCATAAGCCCATTAACACTTTTTACAGAATACTGCAATGTGAGGATAATACATTAGATAAACATTTGAGAAAAGAAAAAAATATAATAACAACAAGAGGAAAAAAATAGTGATCAGTAGGTACACATTGACAATATAAGATTAATTAAAGATATGACAAAAACAATTTCTCAAAATGAAAAAAAAAATTCATCTATCGTTCTCTTGAACACGTTAACTGATTGAGAGTTCACAACTTCAGCTGGTAAACTGTTCCATACACTGAATACACGATTAGGTGAAAAATTCTGCCGACTAGATGTATGAAATGATCCCTTCTTTAGCTTTAAATTGTGACCACGAAGTCCGTTGCCATCAAGAATGAATAAATGTTCAAAATCTCCAAAATTATATTTCAAGATTCGAAAAGTAATGATCAAGTCACCACGTAGTCGACGAGCTTCAAATGTTGGTAATCCAGCTGAAGCAAGCCTTAGAGGGTAATCCGGTCTTTTAAGCTTGAATGATAGTCTAGTAGCCCTACACTGAATGTTTTCAAGTAGATCTCTGTCCCGCACCAATTCCGGACACCACGCAGCACCACAATACTCCAGAGTAGGACGTATGAATGTTTTATATAATCGAATTGATGCCTGAAAGGATATTTTCGCAAAAGCTCTTTTCAAAAGGTAAAGTTTACTATTTGCTTTTCTATTTATGCAAGTAATGTGTTCCGACCAACTCAAATTTTCAGTTATTGTGACTCCGAGATCGTTATAAGAATTAACTTTGATCAATTTTTGTCCGTCTATGGAATAATCGAAACGCATTGTAAAAATATTGTATTCTTCCCATCAATATCCAACCAAACGCCGTTTTCAAAGAGGTAGGTTCACAATTATTTCCTTCTAGGCGCTCATTTTTCAAAATTAAATGAAAAATTTCTGCTCCTAGCAATAAGTTTATAGGACCTGTAGTAGCGAAATGCGGATCTGATAACTCAATATTTGACATAAAAATCTAGTTTTGAGATTGTACAAACGATGAGGGAAACATCGGAGCAGATCTTCGGCAACACAACAGCATCAAATGTAAATGAAGAATTGACATGATTGACAATAGTGCAGTTAGCATTACTCGATGCAGTAGGTACAAGGATTTCCTTCAATACCAGAAATGGAATAGGTTAATTTAAACTTTTTGAGTCGTAATCGGTCTGCACATTTTTGAGTGATCACATTTGATTGTGAAGCACTATCAAATCAAACCCTGTTGGTTTGAGAACCACCATAAGCGTCCAAGATTTTAACTTGAGACTTAGCAAGTATAACTGAGGACGTCGAAGTAAAAGAACTATAAGGACGTGATCAGGCTGAGAAGAGTGAGAATTACTAGAGCTAAATTCAGAGACCTTGGAAGTATTTGTTTTGTGGACATGACAAATTGGGGTATTACTAGTAAAGTCCAGGAGTGTATGATGCTTTCCTTTACAAATGCTACAGGTTTATTTGGATGAACAGATGCTGACTGGATGTCCGGAATGAAGGCAATTTATACACCACCCTGTTTTCTTGGCTATTTCGAATCTATCATTTGAAAATTTATCGAGAAATACGGGGCATTTGTATATAGTTTGATAAGATTCAAAATAATTGCAAGTCGTCGATATTTGTTCAGATCTAGAGATTGTTTCAACGATTAACGCAGAGCTGCGTTTATTTTGAAAGGAATTATTAGAATTCGTTTTCGAAACAGAATGGACATAAAGAGATTTTTGAGAGACGGAGAGTGATTCTGATTCATATGCAGTACATTGATCAGTCAGAAACTTCTGTAAATTACGAAAAGAAGAAATGTCTGTAGAATATTATTGTTTATGTCTGTGTAATATTATTGTAGTATGAACATCTAATTTTTGTAGAAGAATATGAAACAGAATGAAGTCACACTTATTCGTAGGTAAATTTAAATTTTTCAAAGCCGCTAAATTCTCAGAAAATATTTCTAGTAACTTACGGAGACCCACGGCAGAGTCAGAATTGAATTTGGGTACGTTCACAATTTTTTGCCAACAGGAATTGGCTAAAAGCCTTTTATTTTGATACCTTTCAATTTATGCTCCATAACCGATTGTATAATTCTGTGCACTCAATGGAATAACTTTCACAGAGCTCTTTGCTTGAGCTGATAGAGAACTCAAAAGGTACTAGAATTTCTCAATATCCGACATATTATTATTTTTGTGGACGAGACTATTAAACATATCATAAAATGTTGGCTAACCCTTGTAATCAACTTTATCTTCTGGAAATATCCGGGAGTAAATTGTTTTAATAGTAAAATAAATATCATTGAATGAAGTTCTTATCAATTTTTCCGCTTCAAAATCAGAATTTTCGGAAGTTGATAATAAAGAAATTATTGTGCTGTGCAAGTTTTGAAATTTATCATAAATTTCCTCTAACAAAGCACATTTTAATTTGAAACGAATATGTGAATTTTCATCAGTTACAGCAATTTGTGCTAATGCCATTACTTCCTCCATATCATCAGCCTGTAGCTGACGCAGAGCTTTAGATTGTTTAGTTTTATTTATTATACCAATTGTATCAAATAAATTTATGTAACTCCAAGATATGCGAATAAACCAGTGAACTGTGTTTAATACTTACAAACAATTCTTATTATGAATGTCAAATTTGTATGAATGAACATAAATAGAATTATTTCATGAAAATGTTCATAAATGATTTCACTCTGCTGATAAAATTGAAAAATGCAATAAAGAATATAAATAATATGAGAAATGAGACGTGAAAATTAGATTGAATCCAAGAAATGATGGGTAGTAGTAAAAATTACTGAGAGATTGAGGATGAGATGTTTTTATATTAATTGTAACGAGTATTCAAATTAATTTGGGATAGAGAATCGATTTCTCCTCAATATTGCAGCTGCGATAATGTTTATGTATAGATTTTTTTCTCTTCGATAACTAAGAATCTACGTAAACTTCTTAGAAAATTAATGTATAAAGCGAAATGAATATTGCTTGAGCAACTGATTATAATTCGGCTACGACTAAGGACTAATGTTACTAATTGAGATAAGAGAGTTATTCGAAGGACGTTTTAATTCTTGAATATATATTATATGCTATTCTTAACTTATTTTTTGAATGCTGGAAAATGAGTTTTTCACCTACCTTGCTAGCCCTGATACTGCTTTTTGGCACGAAACGATTTTAGTTATGAATTTTACGAGATAAATGTCAATAATAATAAGAGAATGATGAACTGAGCCGTACGACGATTAACGAGCGAATCAACCATCTGGTGGTTACCTTCTTCCTGGTGTAATTCCACTCCTTTCCAGCATATATATTACTTTTAACAATAAATAAAAAAAGAAGAATGAAAATGAAAAAAAAACAAGTTGTTCAAGCGAATATCTATATAATAATTGTTACCGAATAAAATGAAAATGCAAATAAAGAAGAACCAATTCACACAAAATATATACAGGGTGTAGCAGCAACACGTACATATATATCGAATATAAAAACTTCAATATATATTATAGTCAGTACTATTTTCGAATTTGTGTTTATTCAAGTGATATCAGTAAAATAGTTTCATTATTTTGAAGCTCATTCCTTTAATCATTCCGTGCTAACGAAACCAATAGGTTTTTTTTTTGTTCGTTCTCTTCACATAATGAACTGTGAGCTCCGATTTTTCTCTAATCTCGTGGGGGACTTACGGCTACGAGCAATGAACTCCACCTTAATCGGTTCCATGCCTTAAAGTTTAGTAGTAAGCAGTTATCCGAATTACGGTTGTTTTGAATAGCATCGGAGGTTAATTTAATAGTTGAACGTTTATAGTCCAGTCAAAATAGACAAAATTATGATTCAAGTTTGCATTAATTCCCAACAAGCTGGATTTTTGGGTAGACCTTAAATAAGTCATTATAAATGATATGTCAAAAGTTCTCATCGATCCCGTTTGTGCGTTGTTTTTTATTCGAGGTCGAAGGTCACAAATTTGCAATTTTTGGGTATATCTCTAAAACAACGAGAGTTATTGAAAAATGATATGGTAGATCGTAAAATTGTCTACAAAAAATACTTCAAGACATTTCTTCTACAAAGCATTGCTTTCGAGATATCGTGACTTTAGACCGCAGGAAAATCGTATTTTCGACTATATGCACACATTTCCGCACCACCTCTGAGGTAGTGAACACGGCGCTTTTTTTTTAACGTGATTTCCCCAGTAGGAATATTCCATAATATATTTTGATCGAGGGAATGTAATGGGAGACTATTTTACTGATGAAATTTTTTTTTTATTCAAATTTAATGAAAATTTTAACATCAAGAAAATTACATCGCCATTCATCATCAAATTCTTCAGTCACTCGTTTCTTCGTCTTCACTGCTTTCTTCCTCTTTTTGCTCGATTTGTGTAGACTGCTGCTAGAAGAGAGATGTATCAGTTATATCTTCATCAATTTCGAAACAATCTTCATCTGTTGCATTCGATTCAATGTTGGTGCAATATTGGCCTTGACAATTGGTTTATACCGATGAACAATACAATCCAACTATTCTGCACCAGCAATTGTTTGTGCAGTCTTTTTTGCAATTTCAAAAAATTGTATTGAGTAATTTTTCTGGAGCAGGTGGCAGTAAAGTCTGGATTGGCTCCAAACTATTATTCATCAATTTAGATCATTGCCTAGTCACACTTGCATTTGGTAAAACACACGAAACAAGTTGATTAGCAGAAACAGATGTTGGAGAGAGACAAGATAATTGCACTCTCTTATTGTTCTTGTATTTTTCACAAAACTCAAATATCTGTACTTGTCTATCGATTCCTTTTTTTTGGAGCTACATAAATAGCAAGGAGAACATCTGCTGACGAGTTAATATTTGTAGATACTCTCGCGTTATCGATCAAGTCTTCACGTTTTTCAAACAATTTTAATACTGTATTTTGCGTCTTTTGAAAATTGCTGATGTCGTATCGCAGCAAGTTATCGCATGAAGGAATAATATATGAGGCTGACATTTTGGATATGCAGTTGAACTTTGTGAAGAATATATTTTCGTTTGAACTTGAGCCCTCCCAGGTTTCAAAAAATTAATGATCTTATCACTAAAAACGATAACAGTCGATGAAGATGTTTGTTTAGCTCGACGACGTTGTTATGCAGCTTTGATATTTTTTGTATAATCAGTGTAACCGTCAAATATTATAGTAACGTTGTGACCAATGTGTCTACGGACATACTGAAGATATTTGTCCAAAATATCCTCAAATGTGTTCTCTTTATCCCACATTTATCACATCTCCACTTGTCATTTATACAGTATATATTTATTATATATATTTTTTTATATATATTTATTTTATACTTATACAGTATGTTATTTGATTACGAGGTCATCATTCAATCAAATATTGTCAAGTAGTCAATGTGTTGAATGATCAATTAGATATAAGGATTTCACCACTTAATGAAGAACAGGAATACTCTGTGGCATAGAAATTCTTGAAAAAACCAGGGAAAATGCAAACTCAAACTCATAGTCAAACAATCTCAATTTGAAACAATATTTAGAATTTTCTCATAATTTAATACAAATACGCATGACGACTTCTTGAAATACTACTTCTTCATCAAATGTTGAATTAATACTAAGTGTAATTTTACAAACAAAATAATTATAGCCACTCTCACAGAACTACCAGGTATGTTCTATGGCTAACTTGGAATGAGGACCATAGAAAACAACTGATGTTTAACAAAAAAAATAATTGAATACCTGGAAATGAACATAACAAATCATATTCTTAGTCAGGTATACCAACTAAGAATTAAGGAAAATATACAAATTATCTTATAATTGAGATTTCTAAGAACAAAAAGAGGAAATATTCAATAGTGTTGGCGTTTACTTGATGTAAATCCATTATAATTGAATATAAACTTGAATTCAAACACTTGAACTTATGATTTACACTTTATTGACTACATAGCATGACGCGTTTCGTCGTTACGAACGACTTCTTCAGATGCTTACAGAATAATTCTGTAAGCATTTGTAAAACATTATTCTGTAAGCATCTGAAGAAGTCGTTTGTAACGACGAAATGCGTCATGCTATGTAGTCAATAAAGTGTAAATCATGAGTTCAAGTGTTTGAATTTAAGTTTATAATCAAAAAGAAGAAAGTTGAAATTTTTGATGGAAAAACATAAAATTGAAAGTGAATTAACTAAAAACTAGGCAATCAATCTTATCTGCTAACTGGAATATTGTTTCTGAACATAGCAAGTAGAGGGCTAGTGTTAACCTCTAACTGGCTATTGAGTAAAAGTCCCAAATTTTTGAATTTATTAATATGTAACGATTTTAGGAGATTTAGTTTGAAACCTATATTCTCTCTTTTTGATATTTCAAGCTCTGGACTAAATATATGAGTCTTCTTTACTTAGTGGTTGTAATCTGTTGATAATGGAAATCTGTTTTCTGTTTTTAGGAGCTACGTTTATGTTTTGATAATCTAATTTGGAAATTTCTGGAAGTTCTGCTCATTTGAAATTTTTCGCAAGTACCACAGTTAATTTTGTACCCCACACATTTTATTTTTGTTAATTTTTGATTTATTATTTTTGATAATGTTATCAATAATATTGAATAAAACTTAAATTCAAACACTTGAACTTATGATTTACACTTTATTGACTACATAGCATGACGCGTTTCGTCGTTACGCTATGTAAATATACGTAAACGCATCTGATGAAGTCGTTTGTAACGACGAAACGCGTCATGCTATGTAGTCAATAAAGTGTAAATGATAAGTTCAAGTGTTCGAATTTAAGTTATATTCAATTATAATGGATTAACATCAAGTAAACGCCAACACTATTGAATATCAATAATATTAGTGGCCCGAAAAGACATATTAATATTGTAGCTTGTCAAAAGTGATTTTAGTTTTAAACAAGGTGTCCCGATATATTTTGAAACACTAAATTTCGGCTTTTCTTTGATAAGAAGATAAACTTGTGAAACCGCTCTTTTGAATAGCTTTTAGTTAATTAAGTTGTTTATTTTTTCTGGTTCGCATTCATTGTTTGAGGCTATTTGCACAATTAAGCTTTTTTTTTTGTTAAATTGTTAACTTTGTCATAGCTACAGATATTACGGATTAAATTCAGAAGACGTTGAATTTTTTGAATACATATATTGAGAAAAGATCCGACCATTAAATTCCAAAAAAATGTAAAATTAGTTTCAGAAAATTCCAATATTTCAATCAAAAATAACGAAAAGTTTGAACTTAATGTACCTAATCCGTTAATCCCATGATTTTATTCGTTAGTTGAATTGCATAAACCAGGATACCCTATTCGTCCAATTGTTTCGTTCACAACCGCCCCACATTTTTGTCACATTTTTGTATTGATGTGATTGAAAAACATTGTAATTGTATACCGAAATACGCTATTAAAAACTTTATTTAAAACGAATTGGTTCACAATATCAAAGATGTATTTTACCAGCAAATTCGAAATTATTGTCTTGGGATGTCGTTAATTTGTTCTCAAGTGTGCCACCGAACGATGTATTAAAATTGATGGAAAAGTCACTCAATAATAATATTGAAGATCTATTAATGAAATCACACATTCTTTCGCTTCTGCATTTATGTCTAGAATCAAACTATTTTAGTTTCAACGGTCAGATTTTTAGCAGTACCAAAGGTTTGGTAATGGGAAATCCGCTTAGTCCCTATGTGCTGAGATATTCATGGACAATTTAGAGCATACTATCCACGACCATCCGTTGAGCCAACGTTTTCATTATTGGTTCAGATATGCTGACGATATTGTTTGTTGCTTTACGGGGTCGAAAGACAACTTCATTCTTTTCAAAGTTTCATGAAAACACGAAAATGAAATTTAGAAGAAGAACTGGACAGCTCAATTAATTTCTTAGATCTTACAATAAAAAATTAGATAATAAATATTCGTTCTGTATATATCACAATCCATCACATATGGATACAGTCATTCATAATAGTTCGGTTTACCCCAACAGTTCCTACCCTTCGAATTCAGTTTTTCTACCTCGAACTCTTCAACAGAATTTGAAATTTTACTGTTTAGATATCTCCGAATATCATCTTCGGTAGTACTACTTCTACATCTACCCACGTATATCCATATCTTCCGCGGAGATGCAGAAAATTCAGTAGTCACATCAACTGATCGTGTCCCCATAATATGTCCTGTAGATTCGGATGTTTTCTTATCACGCTTAGTCGGAATTAAATTCGATTTTTGATTAGAATCTGCAGATGTCTGCGTGTTCATTATAATTGAATATAAACTTGAATTCAAACACTTGAACTTATGATTTACACTTTATTGACTACATAGCATGACGCGTTTCGTCGTTACGGACGACTTCTTCAGATGCTTACAGAATAATTCTGTAAGCATCTGTAAAACATTATTCTGTAAGCATCTGAAGAAGTCGTTTGTAACGACGAAACGCGTCATGCTATGTAGTCAATAAAGTGTAAATCATGAGTTCAAGTGTTTGAATTTAAATTTATATTCAAAAAGAAGAAAGTTAAAATTTTTGATGGAAAAACATAAAATTGAAAGTAAATTAACTGAAAACTAGGCAATCAATCTTATCTGCTAACTGGAATATTGTTTCTGGACATATCAAGTAGAGGGCTAGTGTTAACCTCTAACTGGCTATTGAGTAAAAGTCCCAAATTTTTGAATTTATTAATATGTAACGATTTTAGGAGATTTAGTTTGAAACCTAAATTCTCTCTATTTGATATTTCAAGCTCTGAACTGAATATATGACTCTTCTTTACTAAGTGGTTGTGATCTGTTGATAATGGAAATCTGTTTTCTGTTTTTAGGAGCTATGTTTAGGTTTATGTTTTGATAATCTAATTTGGAAATTTCTGGAAGTTCTGCTCATTTGAAATTTTTCGCAAGTACCACAGTTAATTTTGTACCCCACACATTTTATTTTTGTTAATTTTTGATTTATTATTTTTGATAATGTTATCAATAATATTAGTGGCCCGAAAAGACATATTAATATTGTAGCTTGTCAAAAGTGATTTTAGTTTTAAACTAGGTGTCCCGATATATGTTAAAACACTAAATTTCGGCTTTTCTTTGATAAGAAGATAAACTTGTGAAACCGCTCTTTTGAATAGCTTTTAGTTAATTAAGTTGTTTATTTTTTCTGGTTCGCATTCATTGTTTGAGGCTATTTGCACAATTAAGATTTTTTCTTTGTTAAATTGTTAACTTTGTCATAGGTACAGATATTACGGATCAAATGCAGAAGACGTTGGATTTTTTGAAAACAATATATTGATAAACGATTCGACCATTAAATTCCAGAAAAAGGTAAAATTAGTTTCAGAAAATTCCAATATTTCAATCAAAAATAACGAAAAGTTTGAACTTAATTTACCTAATCCGTTAATCCCATGATTTTATTCGTTAGTTGAATTGCGTAAACCAGGATACCCTATTCGTCCAATTGTTTCGTTCACAACCGCCCCACATTTTTGTCACATTTTTGTATTGATGTTATTGAAAAACATTGTAATTGTATACCGAAATACGCTATTAAAAACTTTATTTAAAACGAATTGGTTCACAATATCAAAGATGTATTTTACCAGCAAATTCGAAATTATTGTCTTGGGATGTCGTTAATTTGTTCTCAAGTGTGCCACCGAACGATGTATTAAAATTGATGGAAAAGTCACTCAATAATAATATTGAAGATCTATTAATGAAATCACACATTCTTTCGCTTCTGCATTTATGTCTAGAATCAAACTATTTTAGTTTCAACGGTCAGATTTTTAGCAGTACCAAAGGTTTGGTAATGGGAAATCCGCTTAGTCCCTATGTGCTGAGATATTCATGGACAATTTAGAGCATACTATCCACGACCATCCGTTGAGCCAACGTTTTCATTATTGGTTCAGATATGCTGACGATATTGTTTGTTGCTTTACGGGGTCGAAAGACAACTTCATTCTTTTCAAAGTTTCATGAAAACACGAAAATGAAATTTAGAAGAAGAACTGGACAGCTCAATTAATTTCTTAGATCTTACAATAAAAAATTAGATAATAAATATTCGTTCTATATCTATCACAATCCATCACATATGGATACAGTCATTCATAATAGTTCGGTTTACCCCATACAACAAAAATCTCATCGTTCAATATGGTTCATAGGCTTGTTAACCTGCTGCTTTCAAAGTGAAAAACAAGAAATCTTAATTACGCAAAAAGCCTCAAACAATAAAAATAAACCAACCAGCAAACCAGAAATAATGAATAATTTAATTAACAAAAAGCTTTTCAAAAGAGCAGTTTCAGAAGTTTATCCTTTTATCAAAGAAAAGTCGAAATTTAGTGTTTTTACAGATATGGGGACACCTAGTTTAAAATTAAAATCACTTTTGACGAGCTACAATATTAATATTTCTTTTCGGCCCAAGAACAATATTCATAACATATTCCAAATAATAAATCAAAAATTAAATGTGTGGGTATACAAAATTAACTGTGGTACTTATGAAAAATTTTATATGGGCAGAACTTCCAGAAATTTCCAAATTAGATTTTCAGTATATAAACGTAGTTTCGAAAAACAGAAACCAGATTCCCATTATGCCAACCACTTATTCGAGGATTGTCATATATTTAGTTTAAATTCGAAATATTAAATAGAGAGAATGAAGGTTCCAAACTAAATCTTCTAGAATCATTACATATCAAGAAATTCGAAAATTCCGGACATTTACTCAATAGCCATTTAGAGATTAATACTAGTCCTCTACAATATGTTCAATAACAATATTCCAGGTAGCAGATCACATTGATTACTCAGTTTCCTAGGTATTCTTTATTTGTTCTTAGAAATCTTAATTGTGATATTATTAGTATATTTCCCTTAATTTTTAGTTGGTATACCCAACTAAGAAATTGATAGATTCTTTCTTTTGTTAAACATCAGTTGTATTCTAAGGTACCCATTCCAGGTTTGTCGTAGGACATACCTGGTATGATCTGTGAGAGCAGCTTTAAGTATTGAGTTTGTAAAATTACATTTCACTCTCGCTTAAGCGATTACAAATTTTTCAGGAAAATAAGCCAAAGTTAGTACTCATTCAAAAATATATTATCTTCAACAAAAGCGAGAGTTATTGATTGTCTTCGATTTCTATTTTGACCTATATTCTATATTGTACTGGGAAAATAAGCCAAAGGTAGTATTCATTTGAAAATATATCATATTCAACCAAACCGAGTGTTATCAATTGTCACCAATGAAGTTCTGAAAGAAAAACTAAGAACAATCAAATATCAATGGTATAATTCACGAAATGAATTTTCGATCCAAGGAGAAGTACGCTCATTAAAAACTTTTAATGAGATTAAAACAAGCATTGCTCTTTATACCCGTTTCTAAGCGTTACTTTTCAATTACCCTTCCTGCATTCGAAAGAAAGAAAACAACCTTTGTGAAAATCATTCGTTATTATTCGTGCTGTAGTGTTTCTGTTCGAATCTACGTTCAAAATTACGACTTTTTCGACTTTATGCATTGGATTGCCTAACTCTACGAAAACAATGCCTTGCTTGCATTGTTTTTGAAACTTAGTGTTTTTCCAGAAAAATGAGCTGAGCATGATCACGCTTTGAAATGCATTAATTAATATCATTTCAGCTTACGTTTTCAGGCGTGTTTTATGTTATGAATAAAACTGTGCTGTTTCTATAAACGTTGTCATCAATTTGTGAACAACTTAAACTATCATTTATATGGTGTTCCTCAGTATCGAGTGCATGTCTATTAAGAGAATTATTTCATCCCTCATCACGATGCAGTAATTATTATAGTGAGGTGAGTAAAGGTCTCTCGCCAGGAAGATCTGGGTTCGAATCCTAGGTAAGACATGAACGTTTTTTTAAGTAAAAATGTGTTTCATTGGTTGTGAAATTGAGTATGATCGAATGGATGAAGTACCACGAGCACTATCCCAAAAATTGGAAATGAAAGCAAGTAATTATGAGCGTCAATGTTTCATCACTCTCACAGATCGCCGAAATTACTGATTACTATCAATCAATCAAGTAAGCATTCCTACATCCAAATTGATGATTCCATCATCAAACAATTAATCGATTCACGCCCACCTCAATGAATACACAAAACTTATAAAATTATAATTTTGAAAGAAAGTCAACGTTGATTAGCTTCCTTCCATTATTTCATCGCTGTGTATTCTAATACTATTTTACGGTACTCAAAACTTAACGTGTATGAAGAGGAAAATTTTTTCAACTAGTGACTTTGCATGAATTTATTTCGGTCTCTATTCAAGGTTAGCTTTCATTCTTATGGCATATCATTTTCTGCTGACCCAGAATGCTGATCAAAGCCAAAAATTTGAAGAAGAAACAATTTTCATTTTATTTCTGAAACACCACAAAAAATACATGTTTTGAATAGGAACATGTACTGAATTTGAATATGAGCGAGAAGGATTGAAAAGTGGACGAATTCAACTTCAAAAATATATTAATTTTATTTTTCATCTATTCATTACAAATTAACTTGTCTCAAAATACAGGCAACTGATAAAGGGTTCAATTATTTTTACTCAAGAGTACTTCATGCTCAATATAAGATCAACTATTTTACATTCCTTCAAGTATTGAATTTGAGTTGTAGACTTGAGAAAAATTTAATATTTTCTTTTAGTCCTGAATGCTGGCGGGATGTTTCATATTGTGGATATCCAGATCAGGATGCCAAAAAAAATTAATTATTTCAAATTTATTAATTGTTCATGAATATCGATATTGAAATTCGAAACATCGATTACATATCGTTCATCATGAGCGACGTTTTATCAACAATAGTTCATGGCGTAGCACTATTTTCCGCTTCTCCCATGACCTAGAGCTATACACATGAAAATATTCCTTTCTTAGTCTCTTTACAATGGCAAATAACTCTCTCAAAACATAATAGTTCCACCATCAACAGCCAGTGTTCCGAAGTTGGGAGTTTCAACTCAAATTCAGTTAGAAATACGTCCGCTAGCATTATTCAGAGATAATATATTTATAGGGACTCTCCTATTTCAGGTAAACACCCTGAGATAACCATATCCAAACAATCATATTCATTTGATTCATGACAACAGGAGACAACCCTCCTTACTGAGAAGTCTAAAAACTAATACCTTCATTTCAACGCAGAAAAAGGAGTGATGCTGTTAAGCTAGGTAAACATGTTGTGAGACGAGAAAAACTAATGCGTTTATTTGCAAATTGCATTGTTTTCAAAATCGTTGTTTAAGTTCGGAAAATAAATATTGTCAATATTTCTCATTAGCTACGTTGACATGTTGGCCCTTCAAACAGAAATTGTTGAGGATATCAGATATATTTGAGTTACTGTGGCCTATTAATTATATTATTATGCCTATTCTTAATCTCCTATAGTTCTTTTATTTTTGATTGACTTGTTTATAGTTTGGTGGCATATATCCCATTTTGTAGTCCATTCAATAGATGCTCTAGTTTGTTTCCTGGATCTGTGTAGAGCTGAAAATATTTCCCAACATAGTCGAGTACTAGTGCTTTTTTTGCAGATTATTCTGGTTTCTGATTGCTTCAAAAGCGATGAAATTGAGGTAACAGAAACATCTGTCAGTTTTGCGTGTATGTTACTTTTCTCGAAGTTCTTCACGGGCGTGTAGTTTCCAATTGATTGATTGAAGACAAGGAGGTCGTGAGTATTGCATTCTGTGATTCTTTTCAGAATAAATTCAAGAGGAAAATATATTACCAATTGCTTGTACAGTCCTCTCCACTCTGAAATTTATATTTTTTCAGCGTGAAGTGAGCCTTGTTATTGTGACATCGAAGAATGAAGCTTATTCCTACAGAATGATTGCACGCGAATTTCTTTACGTGGCCATCGTCTCCAAACAGTTTTACGTGGTTTTATTTCCCAAAATCATTCATACTACAACATTTGTGTAGACAGAGTCTCTGTATTTACTACAATGAAGGAGTTGTGAATCTTGAAACTAGCTATCCTTTTGCTCGCCGGGGCGTGATCTCGAGCGATTAGGCATGGAATCATTTTTATACAATGCAGACATATTTCTGCAGTAATCGAATACAACTCCTTCGCCTGTTGGTTCCAGATCTAGACGGATGACCTGATAACACAGTCTCTTGATGAGGAAATCGAGTGATCTCAATAATATTATTCAACAAGGCATACATAATGTGCTCCAATTAAATCATTGTATGAGACATTTCCTAACCGTGTATAGTACATACGGGTTCGGCGGTAATAATTAACCACCCTGGATTGGTATTTTGTAATTTGAATAGACTGTAATTTTGCATCAATGATTTTCTCTCTGTAAATTTGTCTCTGAAGACATTAATGCGGCTATCAAACAAGTTCATTTCATATTTTCAATCGATAAATTAAATTTCATCTGATACAGTTCCAATTTTGCTGATCATTTGTATTACCTTCGAAGTATTTTGAAATATTTCCGAAAGTTGAAAATAGGGAGAAATTGATTTTGGGAATGCAAAATCATTTCGTCATAATATTTCGAATATTTGACAATAATTTACCATTCACAAAATTATTATGTATCGAACCAGTTGATCGGAATATTTTGATTAGCGAATTTCAAACAAATAATGTAAATTCAATGAATTTTCTATAGTCTATTATTATAGGAACAACTGCATTTCGTTTTGTTATCCATTGATTCGCAGTATGAAAAATAATTTGTTCATTGTTTCTAAAATTGATTGAATGGGAATTTGGAATTTATAATCCACAAAACAATGAAAAACATATGCATAAACATCGATTGAATTTACTGAGTGCTATAAATTATCAAATTAATATGCTTTATTGACCCAATTCAGTTACAGAAGAATCAGATCTTTTCAGCCATATATGGTTAGTATTACTACATTGTATTTATAGTTTTTGAGAAAGAGAATACCTGCATGAAGCTATGGCGTGAAAATGAGATTGGAAAACCTATCAAGCGTAGTACTGGACTATAAAATTGGAAAACCCTCAACTTCAAAAATTCATATTAATGCGATTATAAAAAGCGAGATACTTTGAAATCCATAGCTAACATACTAGGGTTTAAACAAAAACCGACATTCTAGAAAACCGGTTTCCGAATAGTAATTTTTCCAGAAAACCGGTTTCAACCGGTTTCGAATTTTTATGAAAAAATTTTCTGCTCGAATATGCTCTAATTCGAACAAAAAATTTCAACAGAAAATTAGAGTGATTAAAAGCAGTTTTTGACTGAATATATATATATATATATATATATATATATATATATATATATATATATATATATATATATATATATATATATATATATATATATATATATATATATATATATATATATATATATATATATATATATATATATATATATATATATATATATATATATATATATATATATATATATATATATATATATATATATATATATGTTTCGCGTCAAGTTCAACCTCAGTATAAATATATACGGTATATATTTATACCGTATATATTCGAATATTTTGAGTGTTAGACGTCAACTTCGACTACAAAAATTTATATGTTTAAACTAAAGTTCGACTTCATTTCATTGGCGTAGCATACAGATGAGTTATGGATAGGTTTTAATATAAGTTGAATATTATATATTTTTATATATTTTAACTCATTATAAATAGATGATAAATTCTTATTTGATTTTTCATTTATAAATTATATGAAATAATATATGTGGATAATTCATAATATATATTATATAATTAAGGAGATAATGACTTCTGATAAATTACTTATCTATTTAGGTATTTGAATATTATTTCAAATTAGTTTCAATTGATTTTTTGTATGCTTCGTTGTATACATTTATAACAATGCGATTATCCATAGATAATATGTCCTTATTTAATATATAACAAGCTGAAATTTATGTAATAAAAGGAATTCATTCCATACATGCTTTTAACCACAGTAGATATTGAATTCTTGTTCATAGAGGTTTTTTGATATTATTTGTTTCCTAACTTTTTCCATTGATATTTTTAGTGATTGTAATCAAAACTGACTTTTTCTCAACGACTTCAAATATTTTTGCTTTGGAAATAACAACGCAAAAAGTAACAAAAATGAGGATTTTTCGAATCTTCAAGTAATTATTTTTTTTCTCTCCTCGATCGACACGGTTAAAACTATCTAGCATTAAAGATAAAATTGAAGTCTACATCACATCGATGGAATTAACATTTATTTATTCAACATATATTCAAAATTAATTCATATTTGGGTATAAATACGGCACCTATAAAATATAAGCAGATACTCTTTTCCTATAAAATAATTTCACGTTTCGTAGGTAAAATGTATTCGTAGGTGGATAGTACAATAAATTTACAGACAATTGAACAAAGGTTCATCACTAAGATATATATGACTGTTAAAAAAAACATCTGAATTATGCAAACTTATTGATTTAAAGTTATCGTAATGATTAATTTCAACTCCTCACTATATTTTCAATACTTTAAATTCTGAAGCAGTTCTTGAATATATTCAGAAAACTTCAATATTTTTATTATGAATTTAAATTTTTTCCAAGTATAGGTCTCTTTATAGTAACAAGTAGATTGAAACTTTTAAGGTTTTCATTGCATAAATGCGAAAAAATAAGTCATGTATAATACTCGTCTCATAAGCAGACCATCTCGCGGATGGAGGCCTCATGACTTATTAGTTAACTTATGAATAATAGCACAGATAATAGTTTAAAACAAAATTGAATGTGAGAGATCAATCAATTTTATTGAGAAAAATTTGTTTCCGAATTCATATTTACTGTTAAACTCGAGGATAACTTTCATAAAATTCAAACACTCCTCTATTATCACTCCAAGCAAGTTATATATGTTATAATGATTATTTATCATTTATGATAAACAAAATTTAAAACAAATTCGCTTTTCATGAAAGTTCAATCATTTGATTTCGTAATTCAATTCTGTCTTCTGTTGTATTAGTCCCTCAAGTAAGTCATCAACGTAGAACTCATTTCAAAATAGTTTTACTTGCTATGATTTTTCTTGTGATAATGCAATTCGATCAAATGCTCTAGTGTCTAGAAGATACGAAAATCTTAAACCGTAGGTTACACGTCAGATTCTATAATGTTTTTTCGGTTCTAAAAGTATTATTTCAAACAATATTGTGTTGTCTGAATTTTAATAATTTCGAAAATGAATCGTTTTAGACAGCAGATCCGTTAAATAGAACTTCATTTAATACTTATTGTAGTAAATATATTCATTTCTCAGAACATCACCAGCCTCTAATCTATTTTCAAGAGCATAAAACCTTTTCCTGAATATTGTGAACAGATGTTATCCCTTACAGGTAAAGAAACTTGACAACGACCCGAGTAATCCCTAATAAACGTGTATTTGAAAAGTTTTCTATTCGCAATTCTTAACCAAGATATTTACAATATTATTTTATTTAGAATTTTTATATTTCACGCCTAAAACTTTTCTACCTCTTTCGGTAACGAATTATTTGTTATACATATTTAATTGATTAACGGTTGAGTCATGTTGTTCCTTTTTTGTCAATGGCCTTGGAGCTTAGTTTTTTTCGACTATTGGCATATTTTTACCTAATTTAAATTGACATATATACACATAATAAAATATATTAAAAATATATTCCGATTCAATAAAAAGAATATATGTGGAAAAGTACCGAATTCTAGGTCAAAATCCGTATATTTTGCGGAATGACAACATGGATATTTAATTATTTTGTTCTTTCAAGTATGCCAAAATAAATACATTTGATAAATTATTGAATTCATTTGGATCAAAAAACAGTTCATTCGAAACAAAACAACACATTTCATGACAGCAAAGAATTTATTCAATAAAGAAAAGGAAGTCAATCAATTAGAAAACATTGAAAAAAATTCATAACATGAGCATTATTTTCTGTTCAAATTATTGACGAATGCTTTTAACTGTTGTGGTGTTCTGTGTGATAATATGGGATAGGAAGAAATAGTCTCTTCACACATGTTAATCGATGATAACTACTTGTTTTCCAAGTACTCCTTGAATATTGAACGAACAATTTTCTTCTCAGGAGTGCTCCATGTTTTCTTACCTAGAACAAAGAATTCATGAGATTTTAATTATTATTCTCATCATGAACTGAAGTAAGAAACATGTAACAAAATATGATACATATTTCAATAATATCTATTGACTTGTGCAGGTTTTCTTCGTATTCATTTTTTTCGTTTGATAAGCAACAAACGCTTTTATTTGTGGTGGTGTTCTCCGATGGATACAAAAATTATCTTCCCTCTGTTTGTTGCACTGTGCATAAGTTGGGACAATGCCAGCCTCTATATACTCACTGAAGCTTCTTCTAACGATCTGCACTTCTTCAGAAGTCCATGGCGTTTTAGAGGACTTTCCTGCAAAACAAATTGAATTTTTATTTCAAAGACAAATCTCACTAATAGCTTAATGGAATACAAACCAGATGAGCTAACGGATCACGATAATGATATCTTTGAGGTTGAACATTTCGGAGTTGAATCCAACGATTTTGAAATTTCAATTTCCTCATCTTGTACTTTATCATCTTGTTCGAAATTGTTATCGTCATTTTGTTGATCCTCATCAGTTTCCCCCAGAACTTTCAATAAAATATTTGCTATTTCAGGGACTTCATTGCCCACTGATTGTCGATATATCGCTTTATGTATGTCGATTTTGTGTCCTAAGTGGTTTGCTATATCTTCTATCAGTGGATCAGGTAACTTGTAAAACTTACAAGCAGTAGCTATTTGCTTCCTCAATTCTGTACCACGTAATCTTTCTGGATTTGGTGCTCCACAGCTTCTAGAAAAATGTCTCATCAAGTTACAAGCCCTGAAATAGGTTTTTTCAGATTTTCCTAAACATCCGAAAACAAAGGGATTTTTATTTGGAATTCCGTAATCTGATCGATGTTCCAAAATAAGATCTATAAATTCTTTATGTTGCCTACTTATAATGACAGGAACTTGTCTGTTCAACTTTCCCCTGATGAAAAATCTTCCATATTCTTGAGATAATTTCTTCAAATGCACTGTTCTGGAGTTACATTCTGTATTTCTTGGTCTGAAGAGCAGTCAACAGTATTTGGAATAACATCTTCGAATATTATATCATGTGACAAAGCCTCTTCTAATAGTTTATCTTCATCAACTGAAAAAATAAATTCGATGAGCAGATACTAGTTTCGAATAACTGATATCAAGTAAATATTTGGGAAATAAAAAACCAATTTCACGAGGTAAATATCGAAAGATTTCATCGTTTTTCGATTGGCTAATCTCTAATGGAGTAATTATAGGGTTAATTATGAAAAAATAAAGTAGTTATCAAAATATATTGTGAGTGGAAAGAACAATATTGTGTTTCTGTTTCTTAATATAGAATTTTTGTAAGGTGAGTATTTTTCATGAAATAATGAAATTTTCACTTGAAAATAATTAAATTCCTCGAGTGTTTTCGAGAAAAACAGTTCATATAAGCATTAGTATGCAACACTTTAATTTTTGAGATACAAGGTCAAGATTTATTTTCATTTTTGTTTCACCTGAATAATTCTGGAAACAATATTATGAAAAAAGTAGTACCCTACTTAGAAATTAATATTTCTAGGAAAATAAAATGTTCAAATTTTTTCTTTATTCAGTATTAGAAATTAAAATTTAACGTCAGGTTTGTAGGCGGCGCCACCCATAAATACTTTTCTCTCATAGAAAGTCACAATTTTGTTTTCGAATTTGTAGCGCACTTATGGGAAATTAGTGAATCCTTCAACCATTTTTAGTGGAAGAGTATTCTTGTCAAATTTCGACACAAGAAACTAGTTTCGAGTTATTTTGATTTGAAGAAATTAAATTGTCAGTTTTCAAAACATCAAAATTTTTGAATTTTTTTTCAAAATGAAAAAAATTTAAACTCCAATTTAATCACTGATTCGTGCACTACTCGGAAAAATGCTGGAGTATTCAGAATTTTTTCATTTTGAGTGAATATTTTCGAAGTGTACAAACTCAGCATTTTTGTAGTAACAGAGTCTTAACAAATAATCACAATAATAACGAATACAACGAAACGTCAACAGGTACCTTTCTTTTGAAAGTTTCAGCAAATTCGAAGAAAATTTAATGCATTGATTAGTTTCAATGAATATTTCGAAAATTTCCGTCGTAGCGATCTATGACAAGAGTAGGTACTTTCTTCGCGTGAAAAGCTAAAATTATCGACTAGTGCAACAAAGTGCAACTGATTTTAAAAATGAAATTCTTGGTGTTCCCTGCTTATATCAATTTCATTATTCGCAATATTATTAGTACATTTGAAAAAACACCCTATATGTTGGTACTATATTTCAATAAATAAAAATAAAGAAAAATTAATTGGAGTTGACTTACCTTACTATTGAATTTGCTGTAAAAACTCTACACAATCAGATTCACTACCGGAAAAGAGAAAGTGTACCACGTACGTTTCCATTTTGCAGAATATTGTCCATTACTAGATACTTTCATTTTATCGACGCACATTTTGATATTATCATCAAACTCCACAACGTGAAACATTTTGTTTTATTATATATTTTGTTTAATCAAGAACATACAAATTTTCAAATTATCAGTACTACTAGACTGTAGACAAACTAATCGGCGGATAGGCAACGCAAAAAGTTAAATGTTCTGGAAGCGTCAAACTGGAGCACAATTTTCGAAATGTAAGTGGGAGTTCGTATTCGTTAATTTTGTGTGTCTGACAGCACAGATGCAGTAATATTCAAAATAGTTCTTTCCCTAGTAACAACATTATTTTTTTTATAACTTAAGTACTCAATATCTGGGTAAAACTCATCTGCGTGCCGAGCGGTTTACAACAGTATGACATGAAGCAAAGCTGGAATAAACATGGCATATTGATTGCCGTCTCAATGCGGCTTCTTTGATCTATTCTGCCTACTACAAGAACATGGAATATTGCAGCAAATATTCTTTGGATATTTAGGTTCATTTTGAAAATAGCGTTACTGGTTTAGTTCCATGTGGGTATCTATAATTCATTCTGAGAGGACAAGTGGAACGCAAATGCATATAGAATTCTTGAGGAAAACCCAAAATATTTGCATTATTTCCCAAGTTAACAGCAATAAATTTGAGAATGGTTCTTCCATGAAACCTCTCAAATTTTCGGACATCTGTTTTGCCAGATGGTTTTTATCACTTGTGAATATCATGAGATATCTTGTAATGAATTATTGAATTTCCTCTTATTTCAGGAAAATAACATTAATTGCCTGACAGGTTTTTATTCAATATATTCAACTTCTATATTTAACTCCACTAAGAGATCAGCAAACAATCAATAAACAAAATATTGAATATTTTCATGCTCTTGAAAAGTGTAAGGTGTTATGTATTCAAATATTTATAATCAGATTTCATAAGCCGCAATAGCGAAACTGTAAGGCTAAGATCATTAATTTAAAAATAATTAAAAATACTTAATCCACATTTGGTTGGAATATTGAGAAAAACACCCTATTATTTTAAATGAGAAACGATGAATTGATAATGTAACTTCGGAACAATCCAAAAAAAATACCAAAATTAACAATCAGAATAGCAATAAAAGTAAGGATATAACCAAGAAGCAGAATATTTTTAATCACAGAAATCCTTATATTAATGAGCTACCGTTTTATTCACGAAAGTTGAGTAGATAACTTTGAGTCGAACTCAGATCATGAAATTTCAAAACTTCCTATTTCTGCAACAGTTATTATGTCAATTTATTTTTGCATTATTCCTATATCTACAGTATAATCTATAAAAATATGCATCAGAAAAGTAACGAAAAATCAAATATTGTGCTCACATCATGAGCCTCGAGTCTCAAGCGATTGATCACTCAAAAACCTTAGTGAAACGAATAGATTATTTGTCCTTCTTAAGGTAGTTCATGTTATGAAAAATCTTGGATATAAATGAATTATTGAGAAACTAGCAAGATTTATACAATTTTTGTGATCTTATGACTCGATCTATTTTATTCAGTACAACAAATCCATATTCGCACTTGTAGGTTAATCCGATCAATATATAATTTAAGTAAGTGAGTTTTTTCGGTTTTGATATTCCGTTACTATTCAGTAATTTTCAAAATTTTTGTAACGAATGTTTTTTGGTAGAATGTTTCAATATCTAAAAAATATATAGATTTATGTATGTTGGTCAATTGGTAGAATAGGAGCGAAAACAGCTATTATCTAATAGAAAGTTTTTCGATTCAACAGTTGATTGCATAATTTCATAAATATGTTTTGCATTGTGATTCAATTCTATTCAATTGAAAGTAGTTTAGTCTCACAGAACCATCAGTATTATTTTGATAATCAAGTATACAAGATCCTCAATATAGGGGTGTAAAACGGTTTATTACACTATAAGATGAAGCAAAACTCGAAGTAACATGGCATATTTATTGCCGACCGAATTCGACTTTTTTGTGGCCTTCTACGAGAATTGAGAATTACTAGCTTTCAACGTGAAAATTAAATTATTTCGGAATTTTTTTCTTTTTTTATTGAAATCAAAAGAAGTTTGTATGTGAGAATGTCTAGGTGAATTGAATTTCAATCATTCAAATTATTGTTGCTGCTTAAATATGTTGTAAAAAGTAAAATTCCACGAAGCGGGGTCGAGCAGATCCCTCGAGGCGCCTTTATGCTAAACATATGAAACTAGTCTATAATAGATAAAATCACTTGATACTACAGTAATACAGAATATAGATAATAATATAGAATATATATAAGATATGGAATATTTCTTCGAAAATTGAAACTATGTATAAACTCCATCCAGAAACTCGCAACCATTTGCGACAACACTGAATCGATTTAAGAAAAAAACCAGTTCAACAAATATTTCATCAAGGGTATCTGTAAATTTCAAAATCCTCGAAGTGATTTTTCATATTCAATCACAACGTTGGGCTTTTGAAGAACAAATTTTTCAATTTCTCAAATCTTATATTAGATTTTATATTAATTGTCAAAGTTAATTACAAGTTGTCAACGGTTTAAAAAAAAACGTACACTGGAAAATCTTTCCAATGGTAGAAAACTTATTTGTTATCGAAAATTTAACTTTTTTCTGAATTCGGTGGGCTTATAGTTTGACGCCGGTTTCGAATGGCCAGTGGACTACTATTCACTATACTTTACCCAACAATCATCATCATTAAACTACTCAATCATCATAAACCAACCCATACACCCATGCTTTTACCAAAGCTCGAACCCGAACCTACCGCACTATAGTCGGGTATTCTCCCGACTAAGTCACTGACACCAGCAAATATTTAATTTTTACCACCTGTGAATAACATTGGAAAACCTTTCCTCTACGTTTAACTCATTTTCTTCGATTTTTCCTCCTTAAAAGTCCAGAGCATCATTTGCTTCAGAGATTATGTTTTCAAAAATTAATTCTGATTATCTTATGGGCATTCATTATAATAAATCTTCAAGCAATATGAAATAAAAATTCATGAAAATCATTTTCGTGCAGCTTCTCATCATGCAAAAAGGGATGAATCCATATATAATGTATATTATTTTTATAATGATCAACAAACTTTTCGATTTTCTACTTGAAAAAATTGTTCATCGAGAAAAAATAATTCACTGAGAAAATTTTCCAATTTTCTCAACGGAAATCTCCTCTGATACTTTTCCAAAATAGCCCCCTATGAAGAGTGAATTCAAGTAATGTTATTTGAAAACTATCACAATGTAATACTCATGTTCGAAAATGAAAAAAATATTAATTATCTTATTCATAATTAATAGAAAACTCGCGTTGAAAATGTATTGATCGAAAATTGTTTTCATTCAGTCATCCGATATATGACTGAATTTTCAAATCAATAATTTCTATATTCAGAAGAAAATTATATATATTTTAGTGCCACAGTTCCGGTAGGTTTTCTTGGATTTTCTTCCTAGAAAACGTTCTTCGTTTTCTGAATTATTCTTCAAATTTCAAAAATGTGGAATACAAAATGTGAGATATTTTCAAGAAATAAACGACATTTTCTCAGTTGATAGTTTATGACGTATGCAATTTTGCAAGCAGCTCGTGAATTTTTTCAGAAGCTATTGAAATTCTGTTCTGTTTCGAGTGACTGCTCGTTCATATTTTTCGTAGTCGAAAGAAAAAGTTTTGATCGCAAAAGTCATTCGTTGAATAGAATATATAATCGCTAGTTTTTTTGGCACTTCACTGAGTTTATGAATATAAATATGCAATTATGAAAAGATGAAAAACAACTTTCCATATAGACATACCTAATCAAAAATTACAAATGAACTCGTTAGTCATGAACAATTATTGTTATGATGGGTTTATTCCATTATTTCGAGAATATTCTCAAAATATTTCAGATAATATAATACCAAACACATAATACACATTGTTATATAATAAAAACATTTTCGAATATTTTCCATGAAATTTTAAATACTTCGCTATTTATTTCTGCAGTAGACACTTATGCACCCACATAATATTACAATAAGAGAACCGCAAAAATTATTCTTATTATCATATGCTTGTTTTATAAATAGTACTTTAACGAACTAATAATTCAATGCAAAATTTAAGTTCAGTTAGATATTTCTCATGATCATGTTAAACGAAACCCCTAACACAAAAACATGTGTTACGCCCTATGCTTCAAGTTCGGCTACATTAAACATATAATTTTTATATGTTTGTGTAGTCAAAGTTATGTAGCCGATTGACGTTTTTGTCAGAAATATCGGTTGGAAAGTTTGACCTCGGAGGCCGAAGATAACATTTGTAGCCGAAGTTGACGTTGAACGCCTGAAATCGAGTCCGAAATTGACGTGGTACATATATATATATATATATATATATATATATATATATATATATATATATATATATATATATATATATATATATATATATACTGATAATCATTGCATCATATTTTTTCAGTACAGGTACTATTTCTGAAGTTTTCCAGAATTATTGTCGTTTCAATAATGAAATTGAAAATATGACAATAAGGTACAGAGAACACACGAATGCAATCACTAGACTAGGTAACCCATCTATAATAAAACTAGGTATCCCATCTGGACTAGCTGTATTTTTTGTACTGACTTTCTCAACCGCAAATAGAATATTATTTTTTGATATTCTATTGACGTGAATAAAATGCTGATCAGCTTGTTCATCGTAATAAGAGCTGTCGTCAGTACTTCATTTAGAATAAGCAGAGCTGAAGTATTCAGGTAGGGCAAAAATTATTTCTTGCGCTTTGTTGCAGCGATTCTCTCCATTCATTATTTCACCTGACCAACGCGAGTTACCCTTCTTATTCCCAATAAATGTCCAAAATTCAGACAGTTCTGACAATATGTTATTCTCTGAACTACAAATAAAGGTTTCATAGGCCGACTTAACTTCATTTTTTAATAAGTTGCGCATTTCTCTATGAGTGTCACGATTGAAATTAGTTGTCATGCGATAATATTTTCTAAAGGCTCTTCCCTATTGCTAAATACAGTTTATTAGTTCTGAGGTACTGGAAAACGTTCACTCAGTTTCAACTTCAGAGAGATTGTATGTGCACATATTCTGTGAAGTGTGTCATGAAATTTTGGAACATGCAATCTCAGGATAATTATTCACCGCGGTTCTTATGTATAGATATTGATGTTAATATATGAGAAAAATCTAAATATTGTTTCTTCATGGATATTAAATTTCCCAAGTATCGGCCTCATCAATCATCAAATGAAATAACTTATTCAGTTAATAATAAAAACAAAACACTTAATATTTGAATCAATTTACTTACTTTGAAATGGAAAAAATTCAATGAAGTTACAGATTCATGAGAACTTTGAGAAATAAAATTCGAATATTACTAAAACAATTCACACTTAATATTGAATATATCATAATTAATTAATTTTTTTGTTGATGATTGTCAAAGAAGCTATAATTAAAAGCGAAACCTGAACAGAAACTAAATTTATTATATTTAGAGGACTACGAATTATCCATCCTTCATCGATTTCTTCTAGAAATTCGAAATCACAGAATAAATCAATTCTTTACAAATAATTGAGAAATTCCTATTAATTGTTATACGTTGCACTATAGGTAAAATTATTATTTTTTTGATGATTAAAAACTGAAAAAAATCGACACTTTTTTTATAGCTACGCAGCAAAAATTTTGAATGTTCATTTTCACTGAATATCATTAAAAACCTTCTCCTTTATATATGCCTTATTAAATATCACGAAATAACTATAATTGATAATGATTTCTTAAAAATCGGCATTACAGCATACACAAAACAAACAACAGTTTTAATTATCCTTTCATAATCATTATGACAGTGAAAATAAAATGAAAATCTCATGCAAATATCATTTACTGAAAGAATTATCAATATTATTGGCATTAAAATTCGATACAATAAAATACATAATAAAATATAATACAAATATAATAACAATACAGAACAATTATATATCAACTGAATTACTGGTAATCACAACGCGTACCACTAGTTATTGTTGTTCGTTTTTTTTTGAAAGATCTTGCACAATCTTCCACATCAGCAGCTCCATGCTGCTGAGTGCATCTTCATAAGGATCGTGCCCATAATCGGATGATTGGATTTGTTTGTGCAAACAATGCAAGGTCAGTTGTTTGAGGGAATAGCGGTATGGATAGCCTAGATAGTGAGGAAAAATCAACGATATATCGACAATGTTCCGATGTAAAATCTTGAGAGCACGTAAATCGTTATGAATTGAATGCCCTACTAGAATTGATCCTTCGTTAATAAAAGACAACAGGTCTCGTTGGACCTCAGGTAATGTTTTTCCATACAATGTGACATCTCTCTCAGTCACTCCCGAAAAACGAGTGTTGAAATCTACAACTTGATATTCGGGTTTGACGAAAGTGTTGTATAAAAGCCCACCATCTATGCCAACAACGGTTACTCTACATAATTCCATTCCATTGATGGTATAACACATCTCACAATCCAGAGAATATATTCCAGGTTCAATCCAGTTGTTTATAGTTCGTTGTGTTTTTACAAACCCTCGTAAATTATCGTTAACTCCATTCTCTAAGCCACTCCAAACATGAAATTGTCCCACAGAACATCCCTTAGCGTTGGATGGTTTTCCACAACATGTGAACACTGAATCCATATTGCCTTCTCCCGACTGATATTTCAATTTTCCGAAGTGGTAATAACATTTATCTTGTGGCAAATATTGAGTACATGGGGAAAAAAGCTACATCCACATCTTGCACAATTTTGTTGAAACTTACTCTTACAAGCGTTGTTAGTTCTTTCTTGCTTTTTATTTTTATTCTGATCGTAACTTGCAAAAGGAAATGGTGAATGTAGAATACGAACTCTACCACAGAATTCTACAGGGAACCCCAAAGTGTAGAGTTCCTCAGGAGCAAGTACATATGTACGAACCTTTTCAAAGAATTCCTGTTCGTGTAAGTGAATCTGTCCGAATTCATTTCGTGTTGGCACACAACTGAGATTGTTACTTCCCGACATTTGTGTTCTAATTTCCGTTATACTATGCATTCTGTTCTCCATATTTGTATTGATCTTGCAGCAATTGACTAAATATTTTTCAACTAATGAAAATATAGATCAAGCACTTTCTGAGTAATCACAAGTCCAAAGATCAGAAATGATGAGCAGTTGGTGGCTTTCTAAGTGTTCAACAGGAGGTTCAGGATTATTATCAGTACTTTGTTATCTGGAAAAAAGAATTGAGATTAGCATTTATTTCCAATTATGAATATGGAATAAATATAATGAATAAATTATTTCTCACAAAAAGTAGAAGAAAGACTTCTTGAAAAAAACGTGAATGATTTTCAATAATTCACAAGAGAGAATGGATTTCAAGGGTATTTTGTCATCGTTTTTCACATTTTGACTATATCGAGTCATTCACTCATCATGATGGTATAATCTATTTCCTAAATTTGATCATGAAAACGTTCTCAAATTCAAATCGATGATAAAAAGAGTTGAATCCATACATTTGAGAAATAATAATTGATATGAACCGAATGTGAAACGCCGAGTACGGTTTAATGAAAACTTGGAGGAGGAAAGATGGAGAAAAGTACAGCAAGTTAGTTTTTTAATAGAAAGTTATATTGAAATAAATTTCTGGATATATTGTTCTGAAAAATGATAATGAAGAAAAATTTTGCGTATTTTGGAGGAGAAATATTGGAAAATAAGAACGGAGAGAAGAGTAAGACATCTGATACAGGCAAGAGTATGATGAAGTACCTCAAATTAATATTTCAATTGAACTCAATTACTTATTTTGCTTACCACGTATCTCGTAGTGGTACGAATAAATACCTCAAATTAATATTTTAATCGAACTTGATCACTTGTAATCAACAATTCGATCATTAAAAATTTGTTGGACATTACTGATATAATAATCTATCATATAATATAATATCAGATATTTGTTATCAAATTTCAATATAGATGTCACTCTCAGGAAGAGAGAATACGCAAGGTAAGTACACAAAGACATATTAGTATCTTTCGAAAATAAATAACTCAATAAAAATAAAACTCTAAATGAAATTTTCAAATATAAAAAAACAGAAAAACATAAAGAATAAACCTGAGACTTTTTATCTGAAAAATTCCTCGAATTTAGCATTGAAAATTTCCGAAAATGAGGAATAAATTCATGAATTGAATTGTTGATGAAAATGGAGAATAGTTCGGATGTAATGAAACAAGAAAGAGAAAGGATGAAAGAAACAATGGGTTAAAAGTTTGAAAAATTAACAATTATTTTGATTGGATGGAGAATAGGAAAGAAGAAATAAAAAATGATATATATATATATATATATATATATATATATATATATATATATATATCTATATATATATCTATATATATATATATATATATATATATATATATAAATAAAACATTTGAAGATATATATTTGAATGCTGAAAAAGTGTATGAAAATTGTAAGTATATAATTATATATATATATATATATATATATATATATATATATATATATATATATATATATATGTTAACAGTATATTCATTTACACATTACCATAATTTCATACAAAACTTATACGATTTGAAATCACTGGATTATCTAAATTTCACAGTAAAACAAGCAATACACATATAATTGAAAAATTCTTACCTTTTAACAATTATATCACTAGTAGTCAAACTTATGTATTATCACTTTCAGCATTTTAACTATTATAATTTCAATTGAGGTATGTTTATGTATATATACTTCAACCAGAAAAGAAGAAGAATATTTCATAGAAAATTTCACGCATGCGCACTCAATTACTTCTGGTGGTTGTATTACCCAGGTAATACTGTCATGTTTAGTTTCGAATCAGCTCTCGAGGCGCTTTTTGGACACTTGCAGGCGTGTACAACTAATAGCATTCAGCCTATGCTGAACCCAATTTCAAATGTTTGATAACATACTTTGGTTATTGAAAATTTCCGAAACTGATCATTTTTTTTTTCTATCTATCATATAATTGTAACTTCTCATGAACCTTTATTGTTGAGTTTATTGAAGTTTCAGTCAAAGTTATGAACAGAGAGAAATAGATATGGAATAATAATTTCAATGATAAGTGTAATTTTGCTTTCATTTTTTCTCAGAAATCTTAATTTGTATAATTATTCTGTATCTTTTCCTACATTTTTAGTTGGTATACTTGACTAAGAAACTGATTTTATGTGTTCAATTTCAGGCATACAATTGTTTCTTTCTAGTTAAACTTCAGTTGTATTCTATGTTCCTCACTCCAGGTTAGTCACAAACCAGGTATCTTCTGTGAGAACAGTTTCAACTAGTGTATTTGTAATATAACATCTGGTGTTAATTAAGCATTAGACGAAGAAGTAGTACTTCGAAATGCGCGTCATGCATATTGTAGTTAATATTTTAAAATGCTAAATATTGTTTCATTATGGATATTAATTTTCTCCAAATAACGGCTTCATCAATCATCAACTAATGGAGAAATTTATACAATGAATAATAAGAACAAAAACTAAATAATTTCAGCAATTGACATACTTTTATAAAGGAAATAGTTCAATTTCCATTCCTATCTTCCAAAAATTACAGATTCAAAAACACAGATTGCAAAAACACGTAATTCATACTCGATTTTGAATAAATCATAATAAATTAACTTGTTTGTTTATAATTTTTAAAGAAGCTATAATTTGAAGCGAAACGTAGACAAGAATTAAATTTACCATTCTCGTTTCGCTTTTATATATTTCTCGAATATGGACAGACAATTGAACAAAAAACGATTAAAATAATAAATATTTATATATATATATATATATATATATATATATATATATATATATCTGTATACGTATATATATATATATATATATATATATATATATATATATATATATATATATATATATATATATAACATATGTGTGAAGGTTTCTTGGGAATGAGCACAGTTTAAAATTGATGGAATAATTGTTTATTCTACATATGTTTCGGCTATAGGCCTTTTTCAAAAATATTACAGTTTCATGTTAGTTGGAAATTGACTTCATATTCACAAATCTTCCGTGAAACTGATTAGTGCGAGAATTCTCGAGAATCTTCGAGAATTATGAAACTGTAATTAATATTCTTGAAAAAGGCCTAGAGCCGAAACATATGTAGAATAAACAATTATTCAATTATTTAAGAAACCTTCACACTTATGTTATTAAGCAAAGCACAAGAAAACTGAGCGAATTATAGATATATATGTAAGTTTGAGGTTTCATCCAAACTAAGGATGCGTGAGGCATCATGCCTGGAGGGGAGAGCGGCTGTGATAATAAGGCACGGCAGAACAATGAGACAAGCGCAGCGGTACGAGGAGCTGAGTTCAATGATTGTCAATATTGTTATTAATATTTGTGATACATAGTATAGTAAACCATAATTGTTTAAAGTGTACTTGTTGTTGATTCAGGTAGTGTAATGTCATTGTATATGTATTGTCATGTATGTTATAATGTTTAATAAAATTTCAGTTATTACTTGCATCAACAGCGGTATTGAATAAACCAACAAGCAAGTCTTGAATACAGACTTACACACATATATATATATATATATATATATATATATATATATATATATATATATATATATATATATATATATGCATTCACAAATACACATCTTCGTAATTATATAAATAATTCATATAATTCGAAATCACAGAATCATTTGAATACCACAGTAAAACGATTAATTCGAAAATAATTGGGAAATTCTTCTAAAGCGTCATATTTTGCACTATAGGTGAACTATCTTTCAATGATCTCAAACTGAAGAAAATCAACACTTTTCATATAGCTATGCAGCAAAAATTTTGAATGTTCATTCTTACTGATTATGACCAAAAACCGTCTCTTTTATAAATAATTAAATATCACAAAATAACCCTAATTGAAAATGATGATTTCTTCCAAATCAGCATAACAGCATACACAATACGAACAACAGTTTGAATTATTTCCTCATATTTTGAATACAATATTTGTTCCGCATAATCAGCAGGAACCAACAGGAAAATTATTCCAGTGAAAATAAAATGAAATTCTTATGCAATTATCATTCATTGAAAGAAATATCAATATTATTTGCAGCGAAATTCAAAACAATATGAAATATAATACAAATGTAACAACAATATAAAACAATTATATATCAACCGAATTACTGTTGATAACGCGTACCACTTGTTATATTTGTTTTTTTTAATAGATCTTGCACATGGAGCTGCTGATGTGGAAGATGATGTTTTCCCAGAAATTATTCAAATTTTATCGCCATGAAAAGTATCCTTGGGCTTCAACCAACATTTTCAAGAAAGAATTGGCTAAATTGTTTCAGGCGTTGACTCTACATTTCGTTAGAAAACTGAACGTAGTATTGAAAAAAATGGGCTGCTTTTAATTTTTTCTGGCAATTATTCGAATATTTCCGCCGTAAAAACCATCCTTCGAGTTCAACGAACATAAAAAAAAAGAATTGTCCCAATTGATCCAGGCGTTGTTGAGTTATGCGCTTACCAACACATTTTGTGATTCACTTTTATATTATAGATGATCAGAAACAGTCTATTCAATCAATAAATAAATAATAAATCAAATTGTCCAAATTGATCCAGGCGTTGTTGAGTTATGCGCTTACCAACACATTTTGTGATTCACTTTTATATTATAGATGATCAGAAACATTCTATCCAATCAATAATTAAATATCACAAAATAATCATAATTGAAAAAGATGATTACTTTCTAATCGACATAACTGCATACACAATACAACTAAAAGTTCGAATTATCAATTTATATTTAAGATATATTACAATATATTACTCTCTGCAAAATCAGCCCAATCATCATGAAAATTATACAACTCAAATTAATATGAAAATCTCATGGAATTATCATTTATTGAAAGAAATATCAATATAATAAACAGCAAAATTCAAAACGATAATATGATTATATATCATGGAATTAGTGTTAATTACATCGTGTAACACTTGTTATTAATTTTCGTTTTTTTTTTAGTAGATCTTGCACATTTTTTGACATCAACATCTCCATGCTGTTGGCTGCATTTTCATAACAATCGTGCGCATATATTCGAAAGATTGAATTTGTTTCTGCAAACAACGCAAGTTCTGTTGTTTGAGGCAATAAGTTCTTTAAGGGAACGAATGAGAGAATTCTAAAAACCTACTGAAACCGTTGTATGCATTTGAAACTAATATGATCACAATGTTGAAAAATGAAAAAATGGAACATAAGAATTCATTAATGGAGAAAAGAAGGACATCGAAAATAATCAGGAATCATTCTATACACCGAAACAAATAATGACAACTTGAAAGAATATATGTTCATTTATAGTATTCCACGTAGGAGATCAGATTCACTACCTATGTGTTTCTCAGTTAATCTACTTATAATTCCTACCCCTCATTAGGTTTTCTATGTCAAATGTAATTTTACTCATATTTTATATATATATATATATATATATATATATATATATATATATATATATATATATATATATCCATCGACAAGTTTGGACACATTTGGAAGAAGAGGGGAAGCTGCATTGTTGCCAAGAGTAGTTGATCGAAAATACGAAAATTGATGCAATTATGTTATGAGCAAACATACAAAACTCGGTAATTCATGATCATTTATTTATGTGTTTTCATTGATTTGATTTTATTACTGCTAAAAACTTTTTTATCGATGAATTTTTATGGAAAATGAGAATGTATTTTGTTTTGATAAGTTAATTTTGTGTTCATTTATCGTTCTTGTAATATTTTGGAGTTGTATTGATTGAATGATAAACATTTGGCATATTTTCACAAAGTAATATTGTTTCTTGACATTTGTTTCCCAGTGTTACCATATCATCAAGTTAAAATGAGTGACTTTGAATTTATAGCCCATTCAAGATGGACATTTACCATTGAATGAAATTATAACAACCTGAAAATTTACAGACTTCTAGAGGATATCACTGCAAAAAATCTTCCCATCGATTCCGTTTGTGCAAAAAAATTGATTCAAGGTCAAATGTCGCAAAAATAGATTTTCAATATTTTTTAGCTCATCTTAGCTTATCTAAATTTTTTAATTTCAAGATAAAATTGTTCAATCTAAAATTTCATATCAGGTAATTATCTACACAAATTGCCGTATTCCCATAATAAACATTACTACACTCGATACTGTCTCTGAACATTATTGCGTAATAAAATAGTTAAATCTCAAGCGTGGTTTAGAGATTTATAATGACAATTTTGAGATTTTGAGTGACCACGTAACTTCTATCAACATCTGTCTGCTGTTCAATCTATCTGTTCTCTATTCGAAGAAACGAGACGAAATACCGTAAGTCTTGATGCTTCCTTGAGGTGAAAAGCTTTGATTATTTATTATTGGTTCATATATGAAGCAGGGTACATCGTATACGTTTCACCTGAAAATTAATTCTCAATTGATATAATTCGTTTTTGCCAGGTTTCTACACCCAGATATTATGTGATCAAAGTTCCCTATTTCAAGGATGCTTATTCGCTAAATATCCTATTATCATCGAAAAAAAATTTTTTTTGGATTTCATCAAACCTTTATTCAATGAGTTTGATGTCTTCTCGGTAAATCTTGCCTTCTTATGATGCTCCATCAACTGAATGTCGCGAAAAACAGCGAAATATCGACCATGATATTGTTCAGACAGCAGTCTCTGTATTTTTCCTTTGGTTTGATCTGTGATATGTGGTTGCAGCCAGTCTTGTAGGTTTAGCGTTGTATGACGAACTTGCCTTCATCTAAAAAGACGCTTGGTATATAGGAGTAAAGTTGAAGATATAATTAGGTTGAACTGTTGTCAAAGAAATTTTTGTTTTTATCATTCAAATTATTTATTCTACTCGATTTTCGAAATAATTTTGAGTACTCAAAAATGAGTGTTTGGTAAATACAGATATTTCCACATAAATATACAACCTTGATCATTTCGCCTATGAAAATAAATGTTCAGATAATCTATGGTACAAAAAAATTCTCGAAGTTTCGATTTTCTACACATTCTGAATGATTGCGATTCATCAAAGAATAATACTTTTATTCCTCAGTAAAAGCGTTAAAATAGATTATTTTTTTTAAATAGATATAAGAGAATCAGTTTCATCCTCTCTGAATATGTCATAACTGTCTTTGAAAGACATGATACTAACACCTCTTCTTAATAACGAGATGTACGTGACCATCTACTTTTGTTACCAATGCGAGACTTCGGAAAAAGTATATGATAAAAATGATCTTATTCACTGTCTCGCAAATTTCACATAATAGAAGATAGCGAAACATGAAATGATCGAAAAATTAAACATAAATCAGTTGATTAGGCATGACTTACTAAACCCCAGTAGTGTCATGAGTTCTGAGTTCCAGTTTTTAGCAGATTCTCTCTCTTGTCATTTTACAAATAGGTTAAGGACGATGTCCAGAAGGAGAATCGTGTTCTCTTTTAGTGCCATCTAAACTCGGGGACGATTGATTTCTTACCGTAGTTATAAGTCGTAGTTTGAAATGCACCGATGTAAGTACGCAGAATATCCGGTTATAAATTGTATTCATTCCAATATTGGATTCTCTTGTCGAATATTTCTACTGTTAAGTCAGATCTTTTTTGGTTGTTCAATATAATATCTTTTATCTGTATAAATTTTCAGTGCGCATGTCAGCGAATCTTCCCTGGAGTTTCAAGTTAAGGCTTTATTTTATCCCCTGGAGTTGAAAGTGAGGTTTCACCAAAACACAAGTGGCTCTCTCACAATTGGATTCCCTCAGTTACATTCAATCTGAATGATTGTAAAATGGAAATAAACATTCTGATCGAGCAGGAAGTAATCTGGATCTCGAAGATTAGAGAGTAATCTTCAATCTCGAATTTTCTCTTTATCATTGATTTTGTTCCCAATTACCTTTACCTTTTATTAGTTTTTCATTGAATTTGGAAATTAATTTTTCAATTGATAATTGTAATGTTGAATCAAAAAGATTGTCAATGGAAATTTCAAACAACAATATCTAGTTTCACATACATAATTAAAATAAAACTTGGTACTTCTCTGATTTTCACTATAATTAGTTTCAAGCATGACAATATTGTTTCGACAGCACAGTGGCTTCATCAGATGTTGATGATAAATTGATCTATTACATTGTGGACTGCTTGCATTCAACTTGTAATGTGTGGAAATGGCCATGTTCTTTTGAGGTAGGGGAATGACTGTAGAACATATTTCTTCTGAAGATCCTTCAACAGGTAATTACACTAAAGAATGGAATATCATTAAACAGATCGCACAAAACAACGGATATCATCATTGTTTCGACGATAACATTTTAAGGAAGAGATTAAATAATAGGGCCATTGCCCAAATATATCCTAAAGTAACAGATAGTCATAAAAATTTTGGGAACAAAAAAATAGGCAACCCTGTATCTAAAATCTCGAAGTTTCATCTGAAAGAAATTTAACGATAGCTTTCAAAACACAGAAAACCGTGGTTATTCACATCAGAAATGCGAAAGATAAAATTTCGCCTGATGATAAATCGGGTATTCATGAGATGAGTTGCGGTACTTGTCCCAAAGTATATGACGGTAAAACTTGTAGAAATTTCAGACTTAGAATATATGACACAACATATGCTTTGATGAAAATAAAATAGATTCTACGTATGCAACATGTGTTGCACACGTAGAATCTATTTAATTCTTATGGAAGAGAACAATATCTTCAACCACAACTTCAAAATATTGCATACGGAACAAAAAGGTTATAAACTAACCCTGTTAGATGCCATGGAAAATAATAAGAGGAAGAAATCAAATAGATATTAAATTATCAAGTTTCAATCAATAATTCTCCTTAAATTTATTCCGGTAATAGGCAATCGAAGAAAAATATTCTATGGTCATATCTCATACTTCAGAAGAAATAAGTTCTATAGTCATTCCCTACTTCAAAAGAACAGTGTTCAATGGTCGTTTCCACACACTTCAGGACAAATGCAAGCAGTCAACAATGTGATAGCTCAGTTTCTCATCAACATCTGATGAAACCATTGTGTAGGCGAAACCATATTGGCATGTTTGAAATTAATTATGGTGAAAATCAGAGAACTACTTAGTTTTGTTTTATGGATTTATATAGGTCTCCCAAAATTTTAGTGTTAGCAGGAGTTGTCGTCAACAATTTCAGCGGAGTAAGTTATAACATTTTAGAAAATGACACGGAGGTTTCGCTTTTCCCTTGGTGAAACGTTTTGTTAAAAACGATGAAATTGAAAATTAACACACTTGACTAAAGTTTCACAAATATATTTGAAACTATACATATGTTTCGGGTGGTTAACTCATTATCAAGAGTATACAATATTACTGGATAGTGCATAGTCTGCATACTGGATAGTGCATACTGGTCTTTCATTTTATCCTTCGGTTATCAAAAGAACTTCATGAAAGCTCGCTGCTTGTGTGTGCAGAAATTGTGAGTACAAGTTTGATCTGTCATTTTCAAAGAACTTCTTTGAAATACCTGGGTATTTGTTGGTACTCAGAGAATAGGTTTACAACGGTTCAAACCTTCGTTTTTCACTATCTTTTTATTGCTTCATTGTGGCCACCTTGTTTTACTGCGGGATCAACTTGTGATACATTCTCGGTAGAATCACAGAACTTTTACAAAACTTTTACTCGTACGGTGTAGATTTGAAAATTGTGTGAATTTGCATTAGTATGCATTTGAAGGCAAAAGGAATACAATTAGAAGCAGTTTTGATCGTGTTATGAACTGAGTCGGATACACATCTAATTCCAATAAAACGTCTGTGAATAATTTGTTCAATATACAATAGAATTGAAATGTAGCGTTTCGTCTGTTCGCAAAAGCGGAACTTTATTAACCTCGCTGGGGACGCCAGGGCAGACGGACTGAAAGCTGCTCTGGCCAAAGCGGGACTTATTGTCACGTTATCTATAGATGAAGAGTAAACTCTAATATTTCGTCAAAGCGCTTTGGGTATAATTATTCTCTACAAACTCATTTTTCCAGATTGATTGATAGATAGATAGATAGAAAAATAGTTTTATTGCATGTGTCACAACATAGTGCTTACAATTGTCATGAAGTTAAAAAAATGTATAAAGTTGAAAAACAAAAATATAAAATTATAAAAACATTGCATATATACTACCGTATATTCATAAATAAAATGGACTTCTATAAAATACAAGAAAAAAATATAAACAAGCAAATCGTAGCAAACATACAACTGTGTTCAAAAACCAAATGACAAATGGTCTCGAGGTGATCATATCCAGTCAAAACCAAATGAAAGATACTCCTGAAAATCATAGAACGGATGCTCAAGTAAAAAAAGGCCTATGGTCTTTCCAAATTGAGGAGATGGCAAGATCCGAACATGATTTGGTAAATTTTTAAACAATATGATTGAAAAGTAAAGAGGCCCCTTCTGAGATTTGGTGAACCTACAAAAACTTGGCCTCAGGCAATATCTATTTCGGGTGGAATACCAATGGCAATACGCACCAGAGCGACATTTTCAGCGAGACCATGAGCGCTTCAAAAATATACAGACATACGAAGGTGAGAATTCTATATTCGCTAATAATTTCTTCGAAAAATTATGAATGTCAAGAAATATCAGAGAATTTGGAAATTTCATGTATGCACAAGTGATATATATATATATATATATATATATATATATATATATATATATATATATATATATATATATATATATATATATAGAACAGTAATTTAACCGTGTTATCCAACCACGTGCGGACATGAATAATTGTATTAATATTTTTTATAGGTTTTATAGGTTTTCGAATCCCAGTCGAGTTCAAAACTTTTGAAATTTAATTTCGATTCTCAATTTTCGCTATAAATAATATTAATACAATTATATATATATATATATATATATATATATATATATATATATATATATATATATATATATATATATATATATATATATATACTCCGATATATATCACTTATATATCTCGGAGTATGTGTTTTTTTAGAGTTATAGAACTTTAAGTTGGCATTGCTGTTGAAGATGGCGAGCGATTTCACAAAAGAGAAGTGATTTATTCTCAGTTTGGTTTGGCAATTCATCATAAATAGACTCACGCCTGAACAACGCTTGCAAATAGTGTACTTTCATTTCGAAAATGATGGTTCTGTACGAAATACGTATCGCAGACTACGTCCATTTTATCATCGACAAAATCGTCCATCAGAGCAGTTAATTCGATTAACCATGGAACGTTTTCGCACCACCTTTACTCATATTGATAACTCGCATCCTCAGAGACGCCGTACGGTGCGTACAGAAGAAGCTATTGCTACTGTAGGGCGTAGCATTGAGGAAGACCCGAATGAGTCCATCTGCCATCGAGCACAGGAATTGGATATATGCCCATCCACTTTATGGAAGATTTTCCGTAAGGTTCTTGATTTTCGTGCTTACAAAACCCAACTCGTGCATGAATTGAAGCCAAACGATCATCAAGCAAGGCGGTGATTCGTCGAATGGGCCCAAAACGAGATTGCCGTTGTTTCCGATTTTCATAAGCGAATTTTGTTTAGCGATGAAGCGTACTTCTGGTTGAATGGCTACGTCAACAAACAAAATTGCCGCATTTGGGGTAAAGGTAATCCTCAAATGTATGTCAAAACACCGTTAGATCCAGAAAAACTGACAGTTTGGTGCGCTTTATGGTGGAATCATTAGTTCGTACTTCTTCAAAAACGATGATGACCAGAACGTTACAGTCAATGGTAATCGGTATAGAGCCATGTTTATTGACTTTTTCATTCATGAGTTGAACAACCATGACGTCCAGGAGCTGTGGTTTCAACAAGAGGGCGCAACATGTCACACAGTTCTTGCCACAATCGATTTATTGAAAGACACGTTTGTTGGCCGCCTAATTTCACGTTTCGAACCTGTGAATTGGCCTCCAAGATCTTGTGATTTAACACCGCTAGACTTCTTTCTGTGGGGCTATGTAAAGTCATTGGTCTATGCGGATAAGCCACAAACGCTTGACAATTTGGAAGACAATATTCGCCGTGTTGTTTTTGCCGATATACGGCCACAAATGTTGGAAAAAGTCATCGAATATTGGACGTCCATATCGGACTACATCTGAGCCAATCGTGGCGGTCATATGCCAGAAGTCATATTTGAAATGTAATGCCATATGATTTTCTTTCGAATGAAAAAAAACTTGTCGATCGAATGATCCATCGTTGTTTTATTGCAATCTATAATTCTATACCTCTAAAAAAAAACACCCTATACATTCTTCCAGGCATTGTAGTTAGTTCAATATTGATTTCGATCCCAATCTGTTGGATGTCCAATATTATTTGTATGTGATAGAGTTCAGATATATTCTGAGAATATTTTTCAGTTCGTATCACTGAGTACTTTAATGATCAAATTTTTCTGATTTTCACATTCTCACTGATTCTGATTTACATTTACCTATTTTCAAACTAATTTGCTTGAATTAAGTTGAATTAAAAAGCAAACTCCTTTTTCATATCTTTCGAAAACTAACTATAAATTCGAATAATGTTCAATTAACCTCCATCCAAACATCTTTCAGTTCCAAACGAAATTCATTTCATACCTGAAGCGAATAATTAATTCACATCGTTCTCTCAATTTCTTGGACAAATTCAGTTTGTCAGTAGAACCTTCCAGCCAGTTAAGTTTCTTCTCAAAAAGAAATTTCAGAGTTGAATTCAATTAAATTGAAATTACCGTGCACCCTTCTTTGGCTTTAGTATTCTACTGAAACTGTTTGTATGAGCTTTTGTAAAAAGTTGTAGCACCCTCAGGGTTACTTCACTTTAGGGTGTTTGACAGCTTCGAAAATTAGTAATACTAAAAACTTATGAGTCGAATCTTGGCGGCGATGAGTTTTTTCTTTTTTTATTATTCTGATCATATTGTGGCTTATCTAATGACTGCAATCAACTTCAGCTAAGAATAATTTGAGCTCAACAATGTGGACAGAATTTCTGAAATGTTCCTTCATACTTCTTTATAATTCTGATTTTCTCAACTAAACCACCAACTGGATGCAGCCACTTATCAGTGTGAAAGTGCCTTCTAATTTTTTATGCTCAATAAAAATGGAGTTCTGAAATAAGTACTCTTATTCGTGCGACTAGTAGATCCATGACCTAGATCACCATTTTCTTAGAAGACTCAACTTTGCTGAATTGATATATATATATATATATATATATATATATATATATATATATATATATATATATATATATATATATATATATATATATATATATATATATATATATATATATATATATATATATATATATATATATATATATATATATATATATAAATATATTATTATTATTATTTTTATCATTCTACACTATAAGTTATCAATTAAAATGTGATATCAGATAAATATATAGATGTAGAGATTGTTGTCATCAAAGTTACATGACTTGTCAATATAAATAAAAATACAAATATAAAAACAGATAATTGTAAAGGACTATCATATACATTTACATTCAAAGACAAACTAGTTTAAAAAACTCGTCAACATTATATAATGTATTTCTCAACAAAATATTCTTCACTTCCCTGTTGAAATCTGCGGGTGTCAACTTCTTCAGGCGATCCGGTAACTTATTGTAGAGATTAAGGCAGGTGTAGTTTGGCCCCTGCTGAGCTTTCTTTATTCGAGCATAAGGCAAAGCAAACTTATTTCTTTCTCGTGTGTCATGAGAATGATAGGAAGAGTTTCTGGGGAACTTTGGATTTTGCATGGATTTTGGATGTGCAAAATTTACACATGTGAGTATAAAAACTGAAGGAATTGTGAGTATATGATAAGTTGTTATATTCCCGGTAAGTAAATAGTAGGCTTTGTGTTTTCTGTGGGTTCATCAACAGACCATTCGCCGAAAACCACTCCTGAGCCTTCACTTCGCAGCTCCGGGTCACCACTTGGAGGCCACCCAAGCAGCTTGATCTGTTCAAAAATACAGTATCGTCCGCATAACTACAAATTTTACTTGCTGTAATATTCTCGAAAATATCATTTGTAAAAATGATGAAAGGCAGTGGTCCCAGAATAGACCCCTGCGGCACCCCAGTCTCGACACTCGCAAGATTAGACACTCCATCATTCCACTTCACAGCTTGATACCTATTCTGTAGGTACGACGAGAACAACTGATGAGCTTTCCCCTGATACCATAGAAGCTCAGTTTATTTAGGAGAATTTCGTGGCAGACGGTATCAAAATATATATATATATATATATATATATATATATATATGAATATATATATATATATATATATATATATATATATATATATATATATATATATGAATATATATATATATATATATATATATATATATATATATATATATATATATATATATATATATATATATATATATATATATATAAAATATATAGTAAATACTGAGACTCTTAATCGAAATATCGAAATATTTCAAACAAAACTCTCAGGGAGCTGTCTACACAAATGTTGTCAACGAGAACGAACCCATCACTTTCGAGAGTGAATATTAAGAGCGTTTCGAAAAATTCATCGATCTTGTTGAATGATAATAGGATACAATTGTTTCATCATTATTATGAATAACGAT
>JARQZJ010000116.1:112500-190000 GCA_030704895.1 Henosepilachna vigintioctopunctata | reverse complement strand
TCAATGAATTCAAATATGGAATTTATCACCACTATTTCCAAGAAAATAAATTATTATTAGTTTCAACAATATAGATCCCATCATTCTCGAAACCCTTTTGAGGAAGTTCGCACACTTCTAAAGAATAAATATTCGAATAATTATCCCAAAAATTTTATGTGATTCCAAGAAAGATTTAATACAAAAATTTGTATCAAATTTTATCAATAAAATTTAATACAATTAAATTTCATTCAGTTGTATTGAATGAAAGATTTAATACAATTCATGAGGATTCATAAATACTTCAATAGTTTACAATCAATTATTTCAAGACTTTGTATAAACATTGCGGAAATATTAAGAACCTTATAATTTTATAATAGCAGACATCGCACGAAATCAAGGCAAACAAATATATACAAAGTTGAAAGGCAAAACAATAACTCAAAGTAAAACTCACCTCGAAATATATGTAGTTGTGCATAATATAATTGCAATAAATGCTGTATGGGTCTAATATCACGAAATCTAAAAGAACGAATTGAAGCCCATAAATATGCAGAAACCCAAATCACGGTCTAAATAAACACGAAACAACAGAACAGCACGTTTTAGTTGAAATTGAAACAAGTTTGAAAAAATTTCTAATCAAAATAACAAAAAGATTTTGGCAACTGAAAAAGAAAAAAATGTAGCGAAATTTTATAAAATGTACACATTCATTAAAATACAAAGAAAACTATAAACAAAGAACAGATAAAAGACATCTCAATTCAATCTATAAAGATTCAATTAACCTTATAAACAACATAAATAGAGTCGTCACACATCAATCATCAAACAACATGCCTCAAAACTCATTATTTTCTGATATACTATAATTCTCTCACCGGTTAACTCACGATAAATATCGAAACATATATTTTCAGGAACAGTATATTGAATCACAACTATGTTGAATTAAATTTTAAGAATAATATCATATTTGAATCAGTTGGATTACCATCACTTTTCTGGGTATTTTCTCATACTGAAGAAGAATAATGAATTTCTTGATACTAGAGGGGCAAGAAAGCTAGGTTACGATAGGTTGGGATGTTCAGATATCTATAGTTATTTATAAAATTCAATTATTCATCAATTTTAACAAAGTTGTGATATACAACGAAACGTCAATAAAATAAAGGTTTTTGCATTACAAATAGTCTGTTATATATATATATATATATATATATATATATATATATATATATAAATATATATATATATATATATATATATATATATATATATATATATATATATATATATATATATATATATATATATATATATATATATATATATATATATATATATATATAGTTGATAGTTCTCGATATTTACCTGAGATTTACGTTGCTTGTTTATTTGTAACAGCCGTTTACATATGTTTCAAGCTAATACGTTGATGTTTCAAGATAATAACGGCTGTTACAAATAAACAAGCAACGTAAATCTCAGGTAAATACCGGAAACTATTAACTCCTTTTTTCAGCCTGACAAACTTTGTTCTTAATATATATATATATATATATATATATATATATATATATATATATATATATATATATATATATATAAGGAAATGAAATTTTTTGTGCTTATGACACTGAATGAAATATTTAAGAAAATGAACACTAGAACATTCATTTGAAAAATTGAAATTAATCAAGAGAATGTTATAGCAGAGCTAGATATGTGAACGTGTACGATGTGATGTCTCCATTATCCTTCAAGGGATAAATAAAGTTAGAGAAATATTGAAATCGATGCCACACTTGATGGAAGTGCGAGACATATATGTTTCGTTCTGCAAGGAACTCGTCAGTCGCACCACGTCCATCGAAGTGAGGCAACGATTTCAACCTCCAAGCATCTTCTTGTGACTTCAAGTGGAAGATCGTAGAGTAATGAATACTTTACAATTCCATCTATAGAAATCAGTAGAAAACACCTCTCTCAGATTACAGAGTCACCAAGCATCGAAATTTCACATATCTTCTATACCCGTAGGTATCTACTAAATTGCAATGTCTATTTGACAAATATCATCGAACGATGTTTTTAAATGTCAATAGATTGCGTTAGTAGTACGCTCGCGTTCATTCCCGTATTTCAGGGGCCAATTCGGCGATATTTTTAAGGAAATGAAATTTTTTGTGCTTATGGCACTGAATGGAATATTTAAGAAAATGAACACTAGAACATTGCTCTGACAATAGAGAGAGTTCTCAAATTTAGCTGTTCTATGCATAGGAATAAGTAGCACATCTCTGTTTCTTGTTGAATACTCATGATTACTATTCAATTCAATTTAATAAACCTATCTTCATTTTCTTTAACATATAACAAACATCTATAAATATATAAACACGGTAAGGTGAGTATGTAATTATTAATGAAGATAGGTTTACAAGATGTTCGCTGATGAATATTGAATATTAATCGAAGTATTCGCTTCTGTGTAATAAACACCCTATTTATTTCTGTAGAGCAACCCCACAGCAGAATATTATAATTTAGATGACTATATACAAGACTGTAATACACATTCATAACACAGTCTCTAGGTACGATGTTCTTGATTCTAGAGATTGCAAAAAATGAGTTACTCAATTTTTTACATAAGACCTCAATGTGTGTTGTCCATCTCAAATTTCTGTCTACATATATTCCAAGAAACTTCGTTGATTGGGATGATGATATAGTGTTGTCCCCATATCTTACATCCAAGGTACTAATTCCATTGCCCTTCAGACAAAACTGAACACTTACAGTTTTGTCAACGTTCACCATCAGATTGTTCATTTGACACCAACTAACAAACTCCCTCACAATGCATTCACATGCCTCCAGAAGTTCTTCAGGAGTCCTGCCAGAAACAACCACCGATGAATCATCGGCAAATAGTGTCACCAAAAACCGGGACAACTTCGCAGGCAGATCGTTTATGAACAATATGAATAGAAGAGGTCCGAGTACAGAGCCTTGAGGCACCCCAAGAGCAATATCATGTCTCTGAGAATAACTCTCACCTATTTTCACTACCATTGTTCTCTCTTCAAGATAACTACGTAACCAATTCAGAAACACACCTCTGAAACCTAAATTGTAGCATTTATCAAGTAAAAATTCAAAGGATAGTGAATCAAATGCGGAAGATAAATCAAAAAATAACCCCGCCACAAACAAGTGTTTATCCAAACACTCGTAGACAGATTCAAAAAACTTAACCGCAGCTGACTGAGTTGAGTGGCCGCTTCTGAATCCATGTTGCGCGGAGTCAATTATTTTGAATCTATTGAGATAACTCATCATTCTGGCAAAAACAATTTTCTCTATTACCTTGGAAAACACGCTCAAAATGAATATTGGGCGATAATTAATAATTTTACTCACGGTTCCGTTCTTAAATACTGGAATTATTATGGATTGCTTAAGGATATTGGGGAACTTTGCAGTAGTGATGGAAACATTTATAAGATATGCAAAGTGCTCGCCAATAATTCCACTAATTCCTTTCAAAACTTTGGCTGATATGGAATCAACACCGACGCTTTTTTTATTTTTCAAGGCTCTAATGGTATCCTCAACTTCAATTTTAGTGACAGGGTAGAAGTAAAAATTGGTGTTCACCATGGGTGATAATGTGCAAATCCGAGATAGATTATTGCCATATCGAGATGTTAATTTGGTACTAGCCATTGTGGAAAAATGTTCGGCGAAAACATCAGCTAACTGATTCGGATCGCCAAACACCTCCCCCTCAAAGTTTGTGGTCACATCACTTCGCCTACCGCCACTTTTCCCAGAAAGATCGTTAACAATATTCCAAATTGTTTTATTTCTGTTCGATGAACCATCAATAGCTGAACTATAAAACGTATATTTCGTATTTTTGATAAGCATATTGTGTTGATTTCTGGCATTTTTATAGTTTTGTAGGGCACATTCCGAACGGGTGTGTTTATGTAGTCGATGAAGGTAAGATAGGTTACGTTTACTTTGAAATATCTCAGTTGTTACCCATCTTTTCTTTCGATCTACCGAAAATACTTCACGCATAGGAGAGCATTGTTCAAAATGATATCGAATAACATCAATGAATGAATCAAAACATGTATCAGCATCAAAATTAATCAGGTCAGAAAAATTGTATTCAGATAAAGAAAACAATAAATTATTCATATTTTCCTGACTAATATTTCTGTGTAAATATATATATATATATATATATATATATATATATATATATATATATATATATATATATATATATATATATATATAATATATATTTAAATATTTCATTCAGTGCCATAAGCACAAATAATTTCATTTCCTTAAAAATATCGCCGAATAGGCCCCTGAAATACGGGAATAAACGCGAGCGTTCTAATAACGCAACCTATTGACATTTAAAAACATCGTTCGATGATATTTGTCAAATAGACATTGCAATTTAGTAGATACCTACGGGTATAGAAGATATGTGAAATTTCGGTGCTTGTTGTGTCTATAATCTGAGAGGTGTTTCCTACTGATTCCGATATATGGAATTGTGGTGTATTCATAACTCTAAGGTCTTCCACTTGGAGTCACAAGAAGATGCTTGGAAGTTGAAATCGTTGCCTCACTTCGATGGACGTGGTGCGACTGACGAGTTCCTTGCAGAACGAAACATATATGTCCCGCACTTCCATCAGATGTGGCATCGATTTCAATATTTCTCTAACATTTATCCCTTGAAGGATAATGCAGACATCACATCGTACACGTTCACATATCTAGCTCTACTATAACATTCTCTTGATTAATTTGAATTTTTCGAATGAATGTTCTAGTGTTCATTTTCTCAAATATTTCATTCAGTGCCATAAGCACAAAAAATTTCATTTCCTTATATATATATATATATATATATATATATATATATATATATATATATATATATATATATATATATATATATATATATATATATATATATATAAGTGTGAAGATTTATTGGGAATGAGCAAAGTTTAAAATTGATGGAATAATTGTTTATTCTACATATGTTCGGCTCTAGCCTTTTTCAAGAATATTACAAGTTCATTGTTAGTTGGAAATTGACTTCAATTTCACAAATCTTCTGTAAAACTCTATTCTTGAAATTCGTAGAAAATATTCTTGAAAAATGCCTAGAGCCGAAACATATGTAGAATAAACAATTATTTCATCAATTTTAAACTGTGCTGATTACCAAGAAACCTTCACACTTATGTTATTAAGCAAAGCACAAGAAAACTAAACGAATTATATATATATATATATATATATATATATATATATATATATATATATATATATATATATATATATATATATATATATATGTACATATATCCTGAAATTATGTCTCTTCAGAGTAATGAATGGAAACCTCTTATGACTGAGACATAATGGATATCGAAAGGAGTTCATTTAGAAAGGAGGCCTAATTTAGAAAGAGCAGCGATAGAGGTAGGTAGGTTGTTTGTCAAATCTAACATTCAAACACCTGTTTACACTATCTTTCCCAAACAAACTATTCACACTCATCTATCACCGCTGTATTGTTTTCGTCTGCTATACACGTAAACAATTCGCAATTACACCCCTAAATTGAGTTTCGTATCTTCTGAATAATTTTGACGGATACTCATGCACATGAATTCCATTGTTAGACGTTCGGCACTCAGTTTTCTGTCGGCCTAACAAGTCCATGATGAATACCAGACGTTTGTATTGTTTGTTGTCGACAGTACATTAATTATAACGTCTGCTTGGAATATCACTGTTCGTCTTTTTTATTTGCAAGCAATACTACCAAATTTCAGGAGATAACTTATATTTCAATTTTCCATTAATATTCTGTCTAAAATGATCAAGCAGTAGAAATAGTATCATTCATATATTCATTATGTCTTCATTATACTCCTCTACTGAATATAGATATGTAATGGCATATTTTCCACATAAATGACGGTACCATTCATCCATTTTCCGATTCTTGTTTTTTTCATATGCATATGAAAAGTGTATATAATTGTTTTGCGTCTGACAGGCCAAAGCAACCATCAGATCCTTCTGACATGAAAGATCAATGCATCTTATATGAGGAATAACATATAGAAATTTCAAAAAAATATAAGTTCTGATATTTAATAGTGTTGGCGTTTACTTGATGTAAATCCATTAAAATTGAATATAAACTTAAATTCAAACACTTGAACTTATGATTTACACTTTATTCACTACATGACATGACGCGTTTCGTCGTTACAAACGACTTCTTAAGATGCTCACAGAATGATAAGAAGAATAATGATCATTCTGTAAGCATCTGAAGAAGTCGTTTGTAACAACGAAACGCGTCATGCTATGTAGTGAATAAAGTGTAAATTATTAATTCAAGTGTTTGAATTTAAGTTTATATTCAATATGTTCTGATGTATTGTTAAATAGTTTTGAAAATTTTTTTTTTAATTTGAAATGTTCTGCCACAATAGAATAACCGTTGTAATGGTCTGCCACTTCGTTTTTGAGTTCGTATAGTAATACGAGGTGTGTTCAAAAGAGAAGGTGAATTTCGAATTTTCGCGGGCTGTGCATCGAAATTTTCTACTCGTTAAGTTGATACAGATACGTTTCTCCTATGTGGAAATTATCAGCATTCTTGGATTAGTAGTTTGTTTTTGACAACTGAAAAGATCAGTCACATTTTCATTTAATATTCGATTTCTCACTAATGAAAAAAATGAATCAAAGATTCTGTATTGAATTTTGCGTTGAAAAGAGTGTTTATAAGTGTTATAAGCGCTTTATACAAGGCCAAGAAGATGTAGATGACGATAAGCGTCCTGCAGTTGCAACCACGTCAACAGGCGAAGAGAATATCGAATCAGTGGAGAAAATAGTTTTCGAAAACCGTCGAATCCCCACTAGAGTAATGCAGATGATATTGTATCAATTGGCTAATGCGATCGAATTTTCTCAGATGTTTTGGACATGAAACAAGTGGCAGCCACATTCGTTCGGGCATTGCTACATCTTGAGCAAACGTCACGTCGTATTAGTACCACCAAGGAGTTATTATATGACGTCAACGACCATCATTAGCTCAAAAAGGTCATAACTGGTGACGAAACGTGGGTATATGGTTATAACATTGAAACTAAGAACTAATCATCCCTATGCAAGCGGCTAAAAGAGCCAAGACCGAGAAAGGCATGTCAAGTTCGATGAAAGGTAAAGCTTTTACTCACCCTCTTATTCTATTACTGTGAGTGTTGCACCATGATGTCCTGCCGACTGGTCGTACGGTTAATAAGGAGCACTACAAGGAAGTAATGCAACGTTTGCTTGAAGGAATACGGCTCGAACGATCGTGATCTTAGAAAAAAAAATCATCTATTCACCACCACGATAATGCACCAGATCAAACATCAATGCTTGTTCTCGATTTTTTGGACAGAAACAACACCATAATCATGTTTCAATCATCGTATTCACCAGATTTGGCTACCTGCGACTTGTTCCCATTTCCAAAACTGAACAGACAAAAGAAAAGAAAGCATTTTGCCATAACTGATGAGATAAAGTCGAAATCGAAGAACGACCTGTTGGCCATACCAAAAAGCGCATAAAAGTTAATAATATGTAAAAGGAATAACTTCGGAAGGGATAAAATGGATATTGATGAATAAATGAATACTTTTCGTAGAGGTTTAAAATTCACTTTTTTTTTTGAACAAACCTCGTATATTTCGTCATTCCAAAACGTTAATAATCTCGAAATCTATTGTGTCAACTGAACTGAAATTCGATTGGAGATCAACATAAGTTTCAGTTGGAAATTTCTTTACTGTCACACATTTCTACTACAGAATCATTAATAATTCCATCAAATTGTTTTGTATGTACCTTCATTAAATATTTCTCAAATGAGTTGTTTCCGAAATATCTCAGTTTTTTTTACTCAATGATTATCGCACTACTTTATGGTCTTTGGTTATTCTAAAATCTACACAATGCCCAAGAAAAAGTGTTTTATTTTGTCTGCCAAGTCAAAAATGTTGACAGATCTGCCATGAAAGATATATGCTCCTGATACTATATAATATATTTTGAAATATGTGCGAACAATATTTGTTTTTCCACTTTTCAAATGATCGGCCACAACGTATTAACTGCGGAAATGGTCTGTCACCTCGTTATTGAGTACATATAATAACATATTTTAACAAACTGAAACGGCAGCCTTCCTTTAATATGTTTTTTCCATCAAATTATCACACCTGTCATACCTACGCAGAACCGAACATACCGCGACTTCGTTAAAATAACTACTATTTCATGTGTAGTAGGTGCATTTGACTGAGGAATTTGGAGGATTTGAAGCTTTTCTCAAATATGTGTCGTCATATGTGTACTGGCTCCCAGACTGATATTGAAATTTAACTCATTTTTAATCGACATATTCTTGTTTTCGCGCTTAGTCCAGAAGCAGAATATCCGTTTTTCTCTTCATAGGGATCACAGAAACTGAGGGAAGGTTATGCATTATATATATATATATATATATATATATATATATTCATATATATATATATATATATATATATATATATATATATATATATATATATATATATATATATATATATATATATATATATATATAAGAATATGGAACACTAGAACATTCATTTGAAAAATTGAAATTAATCAAGAGAATGTTATAGTGTTCATTATCTCAAATATTTCATTCAGCGCCGAAAGCACAAAAAATTTCATTTCCTCATATATATATATATATATATATATATATATATATATATATTTTTATCGAATGGAGTTCTTGGGTTATTAAGTCTATAAGTAACTGTTGGTAAATCTATATTCTATTTATATATAGTTTCTAACGTCTCGACAAACCAATGGTGTCTTCTTCAGACTTGAGTTCACCAGCTACACACGGTCACTTCGATTCAGTTGACAAAAAATAAATAATCTGTTTGAAAATCGCTTATTGATAGTATTTTTAATTCAACGTACGTACCTACGATTCATTTTAATTTGGAACTTTCACATTGTGACTTTGATATTATTTATCGTATTATTTGTAATTTCAAAAAAATTTGACACTATTTTGTGCAGAGAAGAGCTTTTATAAGGAAAAACAATATTCTGAAGAAGACAACATTGGTTTGTCGAAACGTTAGAAACTATATATATTTAAATAAAATATAGATTTACCAACAGTTACTTATAGACTTAATAACCCAAGAACTCCATTCGATAAAATATATATGTAAATAAAAGTCTAAGAAATAAAAGAAGAAATCATAAATTGAATATATATATATATATATATATATATATATATATATATATATATATATATATATATATATATATATATATATATATATACATAGTACACATATAAAGATTTAGCGCTGTAATCATTTATATATTGCGTGCAAAAAGGTGAATGTCTACGTGAAATATTCATCGGGTATTTTTGTATAGAATTATAGAACAATTCTATATATGTGTCATCTGAGATAGTTTCACTATCAGTTCATTTGCTCAATCTATAATACAAAAATGAATCGCAAAATGTGTTGATAAGCGCATAGCTCTTATCGCCTGTATGAATTTTGCCAATTCTTTTTTTAAAATATTCGTTGAAGTCCAAGGATGGTTTTTACGGCGAACATTCCGTAATAAAAAAAATTCGAATAATTGCCGGGAAAAGCCTAAAAACAGCCCATTCCTCTTTCCCATACAAACCTTTTCTATCTAAAATGTAGAGTCAACGGCTGGACCGATGTCACTATTTTTTTTGTTGTGTTTATTATTGTTAGGGAAACAATTTTGAAAAATTGCGTATAAAATTGGAAAATTTAAGAATACTCAATTCATAATATAAGTAAGAAATAATTATAACTTCTCAAAAACGAGATATAAGAAAATTTAATATCTTATCACACATCGGGGTTAGTTCAATATATTGAAACTAATATTAAAACTTTGACTATAGAGAAGAATACATAGTTTTTTTCAATTTACAGTTGAAATTTCGTATTTGAAAATGATAGCTATTAGATGTACAAACTTAAGTCGCAAAAGTTGAACGGATTTGATGAAATTAACATTATGAAAAGGTTGCGTTCAACTCCTATCGACCTGCATTCAATTATAACGTTGAAATAGATTACACTTCACAGCAAATCGTTGCTATTGGACCCTTGAACGTTGTATGTCAATATTGCAAGGCAAAGTTTGATTGTTATTGATAGGAAAACACTACTAATAATGCGACAAAATATTGTGCGCATAGAGTCAATTCGAATAGACGCTATTGGTACCGCCACCAGTGCCACTATATTCATTGATTTCCGGGAATGGACTAAATTCTGAATATTTTTTGACTTATATGCAGTACATATTTCTTATAATTAATGATGAGATATATGGGACAAATACTTGGTACAAAATCAGGAATATGCAGTTGAACTGTAGAACGGACAGGTTAATAACTTTCAATACCTACATCAAACGTGTTAATATAGGAATTTTCTGATAATTCGACTGATTTGAAATAACAGGATGTATTGTAGTCCCTTCGTAAGTGAATAAGTCCCTTGCTGCCCATGGGATGAAAATTAAAAACAAGATAGTGTTGCGCAAAAAGTAGAACATGTCTTTCCGGCTTCTTGAAAAATATTCAGATAAATGTAAATGGGCGTACAAAGTTCGCCAGGTCGGCTGATGTGAAATGAAATAAACGTGAAAACGGATGACAAGCACAATGAATTTCTGCTGATTTCATATTGATACATCTACATTCTAATAAAATACGTATAGCCTTATCGTATCAATGTGAAATTGTAATCCTGCCACGTTTTTGATTCTGACGTCCTACGCCCTGAAAATTAGTCTTACGACTATTTTATATTCATTACACATTTCGTTTTGAATGAATGTCATGACATCAACAAGCATGTTGGAAACCATTAAATGTGTTTCTAGACCTTGGAAAGTTCGAAAACTTTTATGTGTTTTAGTTTGTATAGAAGGATTTTAGAAGAGTCTCTCTTATCCAGTTTCAAATGCTTTAATTGGACAGGAAGCCTGAAGTCTCCTGAAATGTTTATTGGTAAATTTATGACAACGTGAGTATAGTAACGAGATTATTATCCGATAGGAATGAATTTTTGATGAACAGAGATGCACGAGTTGATGAATAATGGAAAGGATATTGTACACAAATACATGATAGAGAAAACAAAGGGCACTGAAAAATGAAATTATCATATCTCTCTCAAATCTCTGTGGAAATATTCCAATTGGAAACCCATTTTTCATTTTCTCTATCCAAAACTAAATATGGTTTGGGACATTCGAATCGAGATTTGTCAGGTTGTATAGCACGACTGACTTGCAAATGAATATTTGAGATATTCATGAAGCAAACAAACATTTTCAACAGTATCAAATTCAATTTCACTATGCGACATCAAAATCGTTACAATAGAAAAATAACCAGTACTTAATTCGAGTCGAAAAGAGTAGATTTTCCAGCATAAAATTTGTGCAGACGATTGATGATTTGACATGAATTCGTCATATTCCACCTCGTGGAACAACGCGTCCATGGTTCTGCTCTGAAAGAAAGGAGATGCAGAGGACCTGAGGAACTACAGATCGATAAGTTTACTCGCCACATCATTCAAGATCTTAATGAAGGTAATTACTAACCGCTTATCGGGACATTTGGACTCATATCAGCCAACAGAACAGGCAGGCTCCAGGAAGTCATATAGTACAATGGATCACATTTTCACCATCCGCGATCTGATATCAAGATACGACGAATATGCAATTCCTCTATACATGGCATTTATTGACTTTAGAAGGCATTTGACCTGCTTGGAACTCTAGCTGCAACTACCCCATTACTGAGGATCGGAATATCATCTTGCTATACCAAGCTGATCCAGAATATATACGAACATGCCACAGCAACCACCTAAATAAACGAATACTCGGAAAAATCGCTAATAATGAGAGGCGTCCGACAAGGAGACTCGTTTTCTCCAAAGCTGTTCTCAGCTTCTTCGGAGTGTATGTTTCAGAAGCTGGACTGGAGCGAGAAAGGTATCAAGATAAATGGCCGCTATCTTAGCCACTTGATGTTCGCTGACGAAATATTCCTGTTCTCCCACGAAACTACCGATCTTCAAGAGCGCACTAATGAACTGAACATCGCGAGCAAGGAAATAGGTCTGGAAATAAATACCGCAAAAATAAAGATGATGCTGAACCCTGTCTGCACCAGAGAGCAACTAGAGGTGGACGGATCCCCAATAGAAATAGCAGCGTCTTACACATATCTGCGACAGATTGTCACTGGAGACGGGGTTATTACACCAGAGATAAACCAAGAGCCAAAACCCAGAACAGCTTGGAGTACAGTTGGCCGACTGAGACAAGTAGAACTAGAAATAAGTTGTTGCTGATGTCAAGTATATATTGGCAATGATTCGTTTCTGTAACCTCTATGATATTTATCATATTTATTATTGTGCTATATAGGAATATATAGGACAATATAATAAATTTGTTTCTCGAATTTCAGAAATAACTATTTCCAAATGCTTTGGAATGCTTATTCAAATTCAAGAAGGAAATGTACCTTCGGACTGAATTTCACGGTAATTCCCTGAAGAAGAATTTAATTTTTTCGATATTTATATATATATATATATATATATATATATATATATATAAAGTAGTTCTTTCTGTAGTTCTCGTGTTATATTATCGCACTGTGCTATATTGTCGCACTTGCAGATATTCGCTATCGAAGTACACTATAATTTTCTTTCGATAATTTTCGACAAATTATTCAAAAGAACATTAAAGCAGAGCAGGCTATGTGAAACATGGACAATGAGAGGTTTCCATTGTCCTTCTAGGGATCAATGTTAGAAAATATTGGAATCTCATTATCCTTCTAGGGATAAATGTCGAAGAATCTTGAAATCAGTGCAAATATTTATTGAAAGCGTGAGACAGACGCTGTTTCTTACAACAAGGTACTAAGCAGTCACGCCACGTTCAGCGAATGAAAGGCATCGATTTCAATCCTCACATACCATCTCATCAATTGTACGACAGAAATATAGAGTAAGTCGTATATATATATATATATATATATATATATATATATATATATATATATATATATATATATATATATATATATATAATGCATAGATTAATGTGTATCTATAATATTAGAATAAATGAAAAGTACATGAATACATCTACCTTAAAAGTTTCACACGCCGTCAATTTAGAATAATTAATTTTACAAGTCTAGTTTCTTGGAACAATTTCATCTAATTTGATGAGATAATGCGTCATCTATGTTGCGAATGTATAATCGCTCGTTATCATTCCTCAGAAGATGTCAGAAACCCACTACAAGAAAAGTAATTCTGTAGTTCTGGTTCTATATTATCGCACTGTGCTATATTGTCGCACTTGTCGATATTCGCTTTCAAAGCACAGTTAGTGAAATCTTTTTCAGTTAGTAAAATCCTCGTATTTTTATAATAAAAATAGTGTTGGTCTGTTATTGTATAATTATGTAAGGAAAAAAATTCTTTAATTTTTGAGAACGACAAAAAATGTAGAGAAATTTTAGCAAAGTCACATATTCGTAAAAATTTATAAAACACAGTGAATGAGAGAACAGACATTGAACATCCTAATTCTATTAACAACGATTCAATAAACCCTATAGATAACACTCATAAAATGAATACACAACAATCCCCAAACATCACATCTCAAAACTCATTTTTTCCAGATCTATATTCAATTTCACACACATATGTAAACCAATAATATACATTTTCTACATAAGTATAAAACTCATCTATATGTAATTATATATATATATATATATATATATATATATATATATATATATATATATATATAAATGTATATACAAATCAAACTTATTAGAATCACCTGGCTTACCATGAGTTTTTCAGAGGTTTCGTTATGGCGAAGAAGACTGAAACTTCCGAAGCGAATGCTAAGCCAGAAATAAATATTCCTCTGATACTGAAAATCAATAAGTGAAAATACGAAAAAACTCATTTGATTTTTCTAAAAAACAAGTTAGACATTTTGATATCTATAGTGATTCATGAATTCGATTATTCATTAGTTTTGCAAAGTTGTGATATACAACAAAACGTCAACAAAAATAAGGTTTTTCATATTAAAAGAAGCCTGTTATTGCTAAAAACATTCAAAATAAACTATCTTAAACAGGCAGTAAATCAATTTCAAATATATATATATATATATATATATATATATATATATATATATATATATATATATATATATATATATATATATATGTATGTATTATTTTGTTCTGATTTTTTGTGGATACAAAACAACATGTTTCGTGAAAGTCTGGTTTTTTGATATCTTCGATAATGGGATGGAACCATGATTCATCATAATAGAATTTATTTTACACAATTCAATTCTATTTCGTGAAGCTGGTTTCACTAGTTGAAACATCATTAGAAATGGGATGAGAGCTTCAGGTAGCAGCGCGTAATGGCTTTAGTTAATAACTTTTAGGAGAATTAAGTTAGGAAAGAAAGATAACCCCCATTAACCGCATTAACTTAATAGCACTACAGTTTCAGACTCAACTTCGTTATTTCTCTAATGGTATTGATTATTGAAAATCTGGAATGATGAGTACAGAATTTGCACTTATCCGTTTCGTTCCAACATGTTTCTCGAATTTCCCGAAAATTTCCATCTTGGTACCATGATTTCCAACAATATATACTCAAATTTATACCGAAAGATTGGGCATTTTAAAAATTTCCTTTATTCAATAGATTGTATATCGATGAATATGGAATTTTCAAGTATACAGAACGCTTCACCCTTTTGCTTTTCGATGAAACTCTGAGTATTTCAATGATCTGTTTTTATTGTCAATAGAAAAATTTCATTTTCATCAACGTCTCTAATTCCTGAGTAAAGCGTTTTGAAGTTATGAGAATTCTTCTCAGAATAAGATGTAAGCCAAGCTAGTTATACCAAAGTGAATTTTCAATTTTTTCGACAAACATTTATTCATTTATCAATATCCATTTCGTCCCCTTCAAAGTAATCCCCCTTAGATAGAATGCACTTGAGCCAGCGTTTGTTCCATTCCTCGAAGCACTCTAGAAATGCGCTTTTCGGTATGGACATCAGTTCGTTCTTCGATTCCGACTTTATATCATCAATTGTGGTAAAACGTTTCCTTTCATTGGTCTCTTCAGTTTTGAGAATAGAAAAATGTCGCAGGAAACAAAAACTGGTGAATTCAGTGGTTGAGCCATGATAACGGTCTTGTTTTTGGCCGAAAATCATGAACAAGCATTGGTGTGAGCTGGTGCATTATCGTGATTTTCTTTAAATTTCGATTGTGTAAGCCGTATTGCTTCATGAAAACGTTCCAGAAATTCCTTGTTTCATTATTTTTGAACCGAATCACCATTTGGCACGAACTCATGGTGCACCACGACGATGTAATCGAAGAAAACAGTGACAAAACCTTCACATTTGATTGAACTTGGCGTGCTTTTTTTGGCCTTTCCTCTTCTGGCCACTTCCATTGGAATTATTGGTCCTTGGTTTCGACGTCATAACCATATACCCATATACCCTTGTTTCGTTACAAGTTCTTTTGGATCTTTTTTGATTCAAAGACGACGAGAAGAACATTATGGATCCTCGTTAACGTCATTCAACACCTCCTAAGCGACGTAGATTTTGCTCAAATGTTGCAATTTTGAAACAAACTTTGCTGTCACACTTTTCATGTCCAAAACATCCGGGAAAATAACACTTCATAGGCCGATTGATATGACAACATCCTCAGCAACTTCCATATTAGTGATTCGACGATTTTCCAAATCCATTATCTTCTCTGTTTCGATGTTTTCTTCATTTGTTGGCGTGATTGCGACAGGACGCTCATCGTCATCACATCTTCAAGGCATTCTGTAAAGCGCTTGTACCACTAATAAACACTCTTTTGAGACAAAATAGACTCGGAATGCCACAGTCAACATTTTAAGTGTGTTGAAGCACTTTTTTTCCATTTTTAACGCAACCTATAAAACAGATTCTTTGATCCATATTTTTCAAAAGTAGAATTTCGATGAACTTTTCATTTCGCAAAAACAAACAACTAATCTTAAATGGCTGATAATTTGAACATATGAGAAATTTTTGTGTACCAACATAACGAAAAAAAAATTTCGATAATCAAATATGCACAACCCACGAAAGTTCGAAATCAATTTTCTTTTGAACCTCGTATATATATATATATATATATATATATATATATATATATATATATATATATATATATATATATATATACATATATCTATATATATATATATATATATATATATATATATATATATATATATATATATATATATATATATATATATATATATATATATATATATATATATATATATATATATATATATATATATATATATATATATATATATATATATATATATATATATATATATATATATATATATATATATAGTTTCAAGATTAACAGATCTTTCAATACTAGTAAATACTGAGACTTTTAATAGAAATATTTCAAATAAAACTGTCAGGGAGCTGGCTACACAAATGTTGTCAAGGAGAACGAACCTATCACTTTCGAGAGTGAATATTAAGAGCGTTTCGAAAAATTTATCGATCTTGTTGAATGGTAATAGGATACCATTGTTTCATCATTATTATGAATCATCAGTTCATATTTAATCTATCAATCAAGAATCGATGACTTTCAGAACGAATATAGGTCTTATACCAAATTGAGGGGAATTTTTCCTAGTGAAATATTTATGAAGGCTTTCTCTATCGGAGAAAAGACGTATAAACTCTCCCTAGCGTTCAAAATTGCTACTCATGACAACAGTAGCGCGGGTGAGAGACTTTGTAGATATTTCTTTCTAAAACTACAGAAAATAGTCCGCAATGTGTACGAATAATCCCATGCCTAATCCTTCCAGATCACGCCCAGGTGGGCAAAAGTATAGCCAGTTTCAAGATTCACAGGTCATTCAAAACTAGTGAATAGTGACACTATAAATCGAAATATCGAAATATCACAAATAAAATTTTGAGACAGATGTCTACAAAAATGTTGTCAACGAGAACGAACCCTTCACTTTCGAGAGTGTATATTAAGAGCGTTTCGAAATTATAATTTTTACTCTCGAAAGCGATGGGTTTGTTCTCGTTGAGAACATTTGTGTAGAAAGCTCCCTGAGGGTTTCATTTGAAATATTTCGATATTTCGATTGAGAATCTCAGTAATATATATATATATATATATATATATATATATATATATATATATATATATATATATATATATATATATATATATATATATATATGTTCATTCCACACCCACAAGGTGCCCGGAATTCGGCATATATCTTCACTACGTGCCCAATTCGACCAAACCGTGCCCAGCCGCCCAAAATGTGCCCAGCTTCGCCTAAATTAATCGATCCTAGTTTATTTAGCTGAGAATGTTGGTAATATACGAGAATTTGATTTGACGTTCGCTCGGTTATTATTATACCGTTCGGGTACTTAGCCTCCATATATCTGAATTTATGAGGTTAGAAATATGATTTCAACGGAACGAATGGAAAATATGAAGTTCCATAATTATTATGAATATTCCATAATATTTATTTTTATCCAAACAGTATTTTGAGTGATTTAACATGATAAGTATAATTCAAAGTTGATCTTAATCTTTAATCTAATGTATACGAGCATTTAATATAAGGCATTCCTATATTAAATTACTATATCGAATATATAATTCAACAAGAACATTCGAATACGTATGTTATATAGCAATGTTGATTTGTTAGTATTTGAATTATTATTTTGGAGATGATGTAAATGAAAAGAGAGATGATAAAAGAGATCTCAATCAGAAAACTAGGCTTTTTCAATGAATTCTAATTCCAGGAAGTTCAGAAAAATTCAATAAATTAAAGCTGTTCTATTTCTAATGAAATATAAGAAACAATACTTAATATCAAGAATATAGGTTAATGTAATAAAAATTCTGAATATATCCGGATTAGTAATAATTATATCATAAATATAAAGTGCATTATGTTAAATGGAACAATATATATCGTCAAATAGTCAGCTCACATATATAACTTCAAAGTGACATGTGTGTTGCCTAATCAACAGGATGAAGAATTCAGGTTTCATTATTACTAATTTAGAATTATTCTATAGAGGAACATACAATACACGATCAGTAATATTGACTTCAACACTATTACAATTAATGAATGGTCATATGACAATAGCTTTTTTCCGAATGTGCCAAAATCTAACTTCACAGTTTTTGGTAGAAGTAAAACCCTTAAAACCAATAAAAATAAGGATATAACTATAAAGATTAATGAACAGAAAATTGAAAGAGTAGAAACAGTTAAATATTTAGGCTGAGATTGAATTCTCGCTGAACTCTTGGTGAAACATAATTGAATATTAAATTAAACTCTTGGCTTAATGTTTCACGATTTATTCAACAATATGAAATGATGAAATATTTAGGCATTATTTCAGACAAGAAATTGAGTTTCAATGATCATGTTGATTTCATAGCATCAAAAATCTCTAAAAAATATCTATTTTTTTGAAAGAATAAGAAAAAACCTGTCGACATATGTGAAATTATTTTTGTTCAAATCAATAATAATGCCACGTTTTGAATATTGCTCCACATTGTTGATTGGTTTGACTAAAGAAAAAGTTAAAAAATTACAGAAGTTACAGAATAGTGTCAAGCGAACCATTTTGAAGTGCTATATTATACCTGTGTTAAAATTATGCTGAACACTTTGGAGTTTGACTTATGTCTGTAAAACAAAGAATGATCTTTGCTTCATATATATTCATATATAAAATAAAAAATCATTGGCCATGTAATGTAATAAAAAATATAACATATGTCAGTGATGTGTATGGGTATAATACTAGAAATACTGATAGTTTTTATATCCAAAGTTGTTAGCTCTCTAAATCTAAAAACAGCATATACTATGACGGATTTGAGGCTTTCAATAATTTACCAAATATATTGAAAACTAGTACCACTATAAAGATATTTGAGCTCGACATTAGAAAGTATATTTTAAATAATGAGATAGGTATATAATTAAAAATTGACAGTTTTCGGTCATAATGGAGCTGAGATCAGAAAATTTTCACATAGGGTAACAAAGTTTTCAATAAAGGGATAATGAACGTGAATTCAAATGAAATTTTATCATTGAATGTTTTATTGAATATAATATTTACTTATTATTGAAATATTCTCTATTAAATTGAATTAAACGCTTGGCTTGATGTTTCACGATTATATTCAACGATATGAATTTTTCAACATGTTTCGAGCGTGAGCTCATTTTCAAGACTCAATAACAGTCTGTAGTACTGTATCTAACTATATAGGTAATGGAATGAATGCATAATGCGATGAGCAATCAACAGCTATTTGATTGTTACAGCTTAATTTGGAAGTGTTATATTTTGTCTTAAGTTAATATGTTACTCTACTCATAATTGTTCATATAATTAAGAAATATTTCAAACATGAACATGTTTGCTAATTGAGTATAAATTATAGATGTCTCTAATAGTTAATTAGCTATGATTTCACAGTTTCATATAGGTTATAGCCAATGATTCTAACTTTTTACCTTTGACGAGGTTATTAGAATCCAGGATATGTCGAAATTTCCGAAGACACCCTGTAATAAATTGTTCAATCAATTAAAATAATTCAGAAAGGATTGGAAACATCGTGGGGATTATTTTATAGTAGGGTTTTATTTTATATAGAGTATTATTTATGTAGTAGGGTCCATTTGTGAAGCACGTTGTAAACCACAATCTTTTCGAAAAACTTGAATTCGAGCTTAAAAACCTATAGACTGATATCAACGGTTTGATTATAATCAAATATAAGTGATATGAAAATTATCATTTCACTGTACCGCGTATTGAAGTATCTGTTTATTTATTTTTATCAAGGATACGTGTGTGAACCGTAAACATTTTTTATTCATAAAAGAGTCAGAATATGTGGGGAAAATCGTAAGAAACATTAAGAAACCAGCAAAACTAATTTAAATTTTGAGTGAAACTTCTCTTATATTTTTCACGAATATAAATTGCATAGGTACTTAGGTATATATGAAGCAGTGAACTGAAATAATCTGAAAAAATCTGAATAAATGGAAACATAAGATAATTAATAACTATATAGTATATATGCTATGTAGGTATTATATATTACTTATATCACAAATATGCTCATTTCAAAATAACCTACGTGTAAGGACCTGAATAGATGTAACAACATGCACATCTAAAATCTGCAGAAATTATTCATAGTACCTAGATCTTTTTAAACGAGTTTAAAAAAATTAATTCTCTTTTGTCTTGAAGAATAGAAAAAAAATGTACCTTCTCAAATTAGATAGCTTTCCGATACAAAAGATTATTAATTTATTGGACTTCAGAAGTAATGCACATCAAATATTTTTTATATTATAAAAATATCAATTATTTTTATATTTTAAATAATGTACAATATAAGTTTATAGAAAGTATATATACAAAGTGTACAATTCACTAACGAAAATGTTTCGTTAGGAATTTCGACATATTTCAAGTATTTGAAATATTGATTAATTTTCATGAATCAGTGCAGTTAAACTTTTTATCTCTTCTAACCCACGTTCACTTCTTCGAATCCATAAAAATCGAATTATGTCCAAGAATTTTTTTTATCAATATTTTGCATTGTCCTGGGATATTGGTGTAGGCGAGATTTTTGACCTTCATTACAAAGTAAAAAGAAGACATTATTATAATAAGAGAAATATATTAGTTAGAATGAAGGTCAGAATTGTATCTTAGAGCAAAAAATATTCTTCATCTTCCATTCATATTTCTGAACAGTTAAAGGTTTTCATACGTTTTCCAAATATAATTCTTCACATACAAAAAAAAGATTAGCATGAAACATGAATTCTTCAACATACTATACATATATATTCAAGTAGCAATGTTTACAATAATGTAGGTCCTTTCCATTTCGAAAAGTGATAAAATGAACTAAATCACTATATTTTGAGGCATATAATATAAGTTCAAAGAATTCATGTCAAGTTACATTGAATTTTTTCATGTTCGCGTTCCTGTTTTTCTGCTCCTGTTTCTGTGCTTTTTGCCATAACATAATTGGCTGAAGCGATTTTTTTGTGAGCCAAAAGCTATTGTTTTTCATTTCATCAATTTTTAATTTATTACTAACCAAGTTCAATCAGTAAAATGTTGCATAAGATGCACTTCTCAATACAGGAGTATCATCTTTTTTCTTATCATTTCTCTTCTATTAAGTTATAAGAAACCAGGAGTTTTCGATACTTTCCAAATTTTCCCCTTCACAAGAAGTTTTTTCGGAAGTGACCGAGAAAATTTTATTCAATTAATTCGGTATTATATTTAACTGTATCTCACTTCAATAGTTATTATCACTTCAATATGTATTACAACTCACTCATATTAATAGAGATGTGCAAAGGTTCTCGACTATTTTTTATATTTTTGCCTCATTCTAGTATATTCTTTAGAGATTTGAATCACAACTGAATAGTGATTATGTAAAATGGACGGATAATTCATGTGTCCAGCAGCGGTTTTTAAAAAGTGTCCGTGCACTATTGTTGTGAAGGAAATTCAATTTTTTAGATAAGCAACAAATTTTCCTGAAATCAGAAGCTTTTAGAAAATGTTCGGTGCCTTGGAAATTTATTTTGAAAGCTTGGATTGACTAGAATTTTGTGAAGACCACTATCAGAGGCATATATGATTCTCATGCATTCAGTGATGTACTTTTTCCATGTTGGAAAGAAGTAGGAAATCGAAATCAGAAACATATTCGCGCATCTGGTGAATCACACAATTAAAGAAAACTTCTTGTCTCTGAAAGCACAAAGTATAGTGAACACACAAGATAAAATCACGAAAAACTATTTCAAACAAATTGTACAGGTTTTTACTCAGAAATTGAATCCTACATAGAAAGCTGGGAAAAACCAATTGAGGACGTTGACAAATTTAACTGGATGAGGTCTCCAAAAATCATTGAAAGTACTCTACGGTCTGCTTTCGAAAAAACAGTCCGTTTTCCAAAAAAATTAACATTGAAATGGATGACACGAAGCTAATTGACGAATGTTTAAACTTGAAAGTTCTTAGCATGAACCTTTCTGACGACGACAAGCTTTTATGCGCAATTCAGCTTCAGCTGAATTTTTCTGAAACACCTAACACCCACTATCGTCAGAAATGCTAAATATCGCGAAGTATTATTTTTTGTATATCTGGACACAATGCGACCAGAGGGAGTATTTTGGCTGGTCGCGCAGCAATGGACGCAATAAAAAAACTCGCTCAACAGATCATTTTCGGTCTCTGATCAAAACAGTATAATTTCAATGGGCTGATTTGTTCTGACTTTCACGAATTCTTGTTGGAAGAGAAAGATATTTCATTGAAAATTAGGAAGACTAACAAATATCAAAATAGATTGAACAAAATTGATCTCATTAAAATTTAGAGTTATAATGAGTACTTTAAATTTACAATAAAATTAAATTTATAGGGATTTGGCTATCTAACTAGATGTATGAGAATATCATTGGCGTAGGCAGTTTGTTTTAAAATTATCAAGTATTATAGTCATTAGTAGTATCATATAATAATTTGATTGATGTCAGAAAAGAGCGCTCATATTTATTTTTGTTACCATACTACATCAGAAGTAGTATGGTATTTCAATTCTAAAAAAAGTGCCTATTATTTGTTGGGGTTGAATAAGTACTCAAATCGATTTCAATTGCAAGTTGTATGAATGAATGAATAAATTGAACATTAATAAAGATTTTTCTATTTTGGTTGCAAAAAATATTTATTTGTGCAGAAACGTCAGGGGAAAAAAATATGTTTCGCCTAAATGTCCAAGATTTTTGTTCCAGAAGTGTCGGTAAACTAACAGCAGCCCTCTATTTTTCGTGAATTTTCTGTTCGAAAACATTCAAGACTTAAGTTTGCGAAAAAAGAATATGCCACAGAGCGCAGAAAGGATATAATTTTAGAATATTCGAAACTTTAATTATACTTCTATTTCATAAAATTGTTTTTCTGTAATTTTTACTGAAAAACTATTTGTACCTATTGTGCAGCTTCATTCGAATGTTCATTTCTACTCATACCGATTCTTTGTCGTTCAAAATGTGGAAGTTTCCATAGGCTGAGATGCTCGTTTGCAATTAAAAATGACAAATAAATGGTCTCCGAATGAATATTAAACTATTACGAACGAAACTGTTACTTTTTATCATTATTTCGAATTCATCAACCTGAAATCCGAGTTGAAAATTATGAGTAAATATATATATATATCAACAAAACTGTTGACTGCTATCAAGGACTTGTGATCATTATATTATATTATTATCGTTGTTTTAGAATATTTGTTTATATAATTCAATCAGGGTCACGTAAGTGAACTGTAAACAACAATTTTCATTCATAATACTCGTAGAGTCGGGAAGCTAATATGGCACGGAATAAACCTGAAGAAGCTCGAAAAATATGGAAGATAATTAGACACGGATTCGAGTTCTTTGTGAAGTTCATTTCTTTTTTTCACAAATTATTTTTTAAATTACAAAACGGAGGACATTTTGATGGTCATCGATATTTTGTCTACTGTACGATTTAAAGGTCTGTAAATTCTCAAGTGCTCGACTTGAAAATCTACAGATTTCATCGTGGAAGTATCATGTTATATCACGGCAAACCTACCGGGGCACTGAAAATTAAATGAATTGGAAAACATATTTTGCATAAATTGCAGACTATAATAATTTCCTCGAAAACCATTCTCCGCTATTTTACTGTATGCATTTGTAAAATCTGGAGGCACATTTAAGGAATCTCATTTAAAAAAAACTGAACTCAGACAAAAACGAATATAAGCATAGAAGTGTTTTGAATTTAAGGATGGCGAAATTGAGGAATAAAGGCGAATATAAGGAAATCGATTTTCAAATAGGTTCAAATTCAAATATTGAATCGATCAACGAAAAACTCCAGGCCTCAATAATCGATTTACAGAAAATGTTTGATAAAATAATTGATTTCTCAATTTAATTTTTGATTTGGTGTGTCAAAGCCCTACAATACATGATCAAAATATGATTTGTTCAATTTGGAGAATAATTGATGTATAACAAGAAGCAAATAATTTTTCAGATGACCGCTTGCTTCATATTCATATGATTTGCTTTCCGACAGTTAGTTTTTACGAATGGAATTCGTAAAAATTAGGTATATAGTATGAAGTTTATTTCGATTTTAGTTTTGAAAATGAATATAACACTAAAGAAGTAGTACTTCGAAACGTCATCATTCGTATTTTATATTAAATTATGAGAAAATTCTAAATACTGTTTTATTATAGCACTTTACATATTATTATTATGATAAATATCAGCAACTATCCGATAAGGTGGGATATCTTCGATATTCACATAATGACTGATACAAAAGTTCTGCATCATCTGTGGTTCAAATAATTAAAATCAATATAACCAACGTTAAAAAGATAGCATTTGAGTAAATATAAAAAATTATTTCCCTCAAATCAATTACATGTGAGATGAAAACCTGTAATTTTTCTAAATGTGATTGGAAAGTTCAGCTACATTGTAAACTATTGAAGTGTGTGCTTACTAGATCTATTCTTTAAATTATAATTGAAAATTAGTATTTAGGTTCATGAAGTGTATTCTTCGTTTAATCGGTCTCAGATTGCCATCACAAATAATAAAGTAAGTGATTTCGATATTTATGTTCCGTTAGAATACTTACTATTCGAATTCGAAAAGACTAATGTTTACTTATTTTAATTGATAACTGCAAATGTTTAACGCAGGAAACCGAAAAAAAGATCTGAGCTTGAACAAAATAAGTTTTTACCGATATTCATCTGCTATAGCTTCTCCACAGTGGAGTCAGGAAATCAAATAGTTACAAAAAACGTTAGTACATTGAAAAAATATGAGAGGTAACTCCTTAGACCGAAATTTTTTGAAAGACATTTCTTATTTTTTTTCTACGTCAAGAAATTGCAAATATTCAAAGTATCATACTGAAGCCCTCATGAAGTATCATGGAAAAAGCCCTGAAAATTTTTTTTTTTTTTCCAATTGTATAATGCGTCTGTTCAAAAAAAAATGTGAATTTTCAATTTTCGGAGGCTGTGCACATTCGATTAACAAATTATTTTTTGTTAAGGTGCTTCACAAATTTTTCACATATGTTACCATTTATCAGCCAGTTTTGATTAGAAGTTTGTTTTTGACAACTGTGAATGTTAGTCACGTTTTTGTGTTCTTCGATTTCTTGATTTTTCAAAGAAATATGTCAAACAATCTGTATTAAATTTTGCGTTAAAAATGGAATAAAGTGCTCCAACGCACTCAAAATATCGATTGTGGCATTCGGCGGGCCTACTTTGTACCAAAAACTTGTTTATAAGTGGTACAAGCGCTTCACAGAAGGCCGAGAATATGTTGATTCCGATGAGCGTCCTGGAGTTGCAACCATGTCAATGAGCGACGAAAACATCGAAACTGTGAAGGAAATGGTTCTGGAAAATCGTCAAATTACTATAAGTACAATTTTGTCGGATCTTTTGGGCATGAAACATGGGCTAGCGATGTTTGCTCAGAAATTGCAAAATTTAGAGAAAAAGCAACGTCGCATTAGTATAGCATAATATTTGCTGAAGAAGGTCATAACTAAAGACAAAACCTTTGGTATATGGTTATGCCGTCGAAACCAAGGCCCAATCACACAATTGAAGCGGTTAGAAGAGCCAAGATCGAAAAAGACACGCCAAGTTTGATCCAATGTGAACGTTTTGCTCACTGTTTCCTTCGATTACAACGGCGTGGTTCACAATGAGTTCTTGCTAACAGAACATGCGGTTAATAAGGAAGTATTGCTTCACGCGAAACTACGTATTGCGTGAAGCAATGCTGCTCAAACGATCTGAATTGTGGAAAAACAAATCAGGAATTCTGCATCACGATAATGCACGAGCTCACACATCATGCTAGTTCTTGATTTTTTGGCTAAAAACAACCACCGCATTTACCAGATCTGGCTTTCCTTGCTACTTTTTCCTATTTCAAGAATTGAAGAGAACAATGAAAGGAAAGCGTTTTTCCACAATTGGTGAGATAAAATCGGAATCGAAGAACGAGCTGATGGCCATACCGAAAAGCACATTTCAGAATTTCAAGGATTTGAAGAAACGCTGGCATGAGAGCATTATATCTGAATGGGATTACTTCCAAAGAATGAAAATTGGAAAAACTGAAATTCAGTGAAAATATAATTGAAAAGATGTACTTCTAAAGTATGGACACATAAGAATATATTGCTCCTATTCAGAATGTATTAATTAACACAAAAATGTATAGCGAATAAAATTATGCGTCATATAATTTTTTCGACAGAATTTCTTATTATATTATATTTTATGAAACGTTTTATGTTCGAACGATGCACTTATTAATATATGAGCAAAAACTTTTAGAGTTCGTTTCGTTAGAGTTTTACGAGTACAAGATGCACTGCGTAATTCTGAAACAAATGGAAACTTTATTTTATAATATGATTGGTTGCATGCATTCTCAATGAGTAATCAAACGATATTTGATGATTCGATTGATGCAAGTCAGTTTTATTGTTTCCCAATTTAACATTTTATTATATCTCGTCAATGTTGATGAACAATTATCGTTTGAATTCCCTACTGTTTATCCGATCATTAATTTGAAAATGAATGTATTTTGACAACGCAGTTTCAAAAATGATATATTGACCGAAAATAAAGTAGGATTCACCATGTTTTTTCGAATTATTCCCCTTCGAAATTCCAATTCCAGAAATGCCTGAAACAATTGAAGAGATACTATTCCATTACTTTAATATGAGATATGGATATCAACTAAATAATTTGTAAAAGGCTGTTAAATGAAATTTTTACATGACATTTTCACAGTTTGAGTGCGAAATATTTCAAGCATCCAACCTGGTCTCTTACTCCTAACGATCTTCTAAGACGTAAGGATTTTTTGAGATTTCTGAAATTATTCCTTCACGAAGAATTTTAATTCAGAAAAAACCGAACGAATTGAACTATTTGAGTGTACAGTTGTATAGGTTAGATGTTATTGGATTTTTAATCACTTTTTCGGTCAACTAATTATTGCTCGCTAGAAAAAAACTCAAATTTGAAAGGAAAAATTAAACCACAAACTAATGACTCGTATATACGATTTGATATACATACATATTTAATAGTGTTGGCGTTTACTTGATGTAAATCCATTATAACTGAATTTAAACTTAAATTCAAACACTTGAGCTTATGATTTACACTTTATTAACTACATAGCATGACGCGTTTCATCGTTACAAACGACTTCTTCAGATGTTTACGAAATCTATGCTTACAGATTCTGTAAGCATCTGAAGAAGTCGTTTGTAACGACGAAACGCGTGATGCTATTTAGTTAATAAAGTATAAATCATAAGTTCAAGTGTTTGAATTTAAATTTATATTAAATTATACATACGAGTAATTTATCATCTTTTTGAAAATTTCGTTTTTAAAATTTGATTTGAAATATATAAACTAAATAATAAATATAATTTAAGTTGAATGCGAGTGAACTTTGAATGTTAACAATATCATTTATTCCTAGAGGTTTTGTGAATGTTAACAAAATCATTTATTCATAGAGGTGTTGTGAAGTCTATAGCTGAGTAAAATCGTAGAAATATGGAGAAGTTATGAAAGTTAGTTCATAAGCGCAAGTCTGAAATCTGAGGTTAACTGTTTCTACAAATACAAACTGCAAATGTTTTAAGCCGAAAATAAAAAAAAAGAACATGAGCTTCTGTTTATAACTTGAAAACGTAAATTATAGCAAAAAGCAGAGCCTAATATTGCTAAGAAGTATCCTTCAAAAATAAATGCATTCATTTACCGCACTTTCAGTCAATAAAGGTATTTATTTCATACGTTCACTCAAATTATAATAAAATTTTTTGTTTTGCAAATACCTCTAATTAAATTGAATTCGATATTTCACTATTAGGTATAGGTATAAAGAAATAGAATGTTTTTCAAGATTTTATTTCTAACAAAGCCAACAAAATGTAGCATTGAATCATTCAAAATTAAAGAAAAAACGCTACTGTTTTACTCATATTTCTACATTCGTACATTTTTTTCTGTGCGGCTATAATTCCAATCTGATGGCAAAATCATAAATCAAAAATTTGTTTCTTTGGCGAAACAAAACTTCACTCTTTTGCTCTAGATATATTTTAGTACTACAAGGGGTAGTATTGAAAATAGATAGTAGTTAGGTTCTCGGATGAATTTTTATATAAAAGAGTGAGTATTTTTTATATCTGCGTGAGGCGGCGAAACCTCTAGCACCAATCCTCGTTTCTAAGATATAATAAATACTTGTTGTGTGAGTAAGGAGTTTATTCTGTTTGAAATGTGTATATTAGTGATTTATGACTCTGTTTATGTTATCGGTTTACGAACCGCTTGACAATCTTGAGTTCATCGTGGGTGACCTTGTATGAATATTTTACCGAGTTAGTCGATCTTTGAGACTTGTATAAGAAAGTTTTGTGAGATAATTTAACAGTATTTTACTTGAATGTTCGTGAAGTTTTTTCACTTTCAATCAAATATAATATACAATTGTGAAGCAGTTTTGTGGAAGTTAAGTTACAGGCAATACGAACCGACGAAAATTTATAGTAAAATCATTCCTTCAGAAAGAAACGGGTAAGTACTTACATGAAAATAATAATATGTATTCATCATTTAGTTTTATTCATTGATGGATTTTCGATTATTTATGAAAAACAATACAATTCAGAATTTATGCTTCGAAAAAATTTTCCTAAAAATGATAAATCGTTTCATGTTTGGCTTTTTCTCAATAAGTTTTTTCAATGTATTATTCAGCCGTATAGTTTAACGTGTAATGAATATCCTAAAAAGCTTACAATTAAAATTGCATTCATTTCATTAAGGGTAATTATTTTATGTTATTTAACGAGACCAAAAAATTATATTCTCCTATTGCTCTAGTCGCCCAGAGCATTAATGAATCAGGTGAGCGGAATAATTAACTTCAATAGATTAATTCTTTTCGTTGTATTCGTTTTAGTGCCTTTCCCATTTATATCTCTTCTGAAAGTAAACCCTAGTCATTGATGTTCAAATAACGACGTTGATAATTTTTCATCAAGAATGTTTCTCATGTCTGATTGATACGTAAACTATATAATCTTTGATATTTATTACTTTTGATTTGATTACTTCACAAATTAAGTCTATGGTACACCATTTTTGTTATTCGATATATTTTTAGGTAACAAAGTTCAACCTTCAATTATTTATCAATGAACTATTATGGAGAAAAAATGTTGTTCCTGTTTTTGCAATTGGTTGTGGAAACACATTAATTTACAAATATATCATGTTCTGAACCTTAAGTGAAAGAAAATTTTGAAACAGGTAAGAAATCAATTCATCAGGTATTTTTAGTTATTTAGTGGTTTTGTTATTAATTTCATAGTCTTGAAAATTTTGGTTTATTTTCAATTTATTACTCAATGAAATCACTTTCCCAACCTATATTATTCTTAGTCGCTGTAGTAGGTACTGCGCAGGTATAAAAGGTGTGATAATTTGGAGAATTTTACATTACGTGGGTAAAGTTTTCTGTGGTTTCCTTTACCATCAAATGTCAGATGAATTGAAAATCGGACATTTGACCAAATGGCACGTATTTAATGAAAATTTACAAAAGACGGCCACAGCCGTTAAATCCCTGCAGTAAATATATGATAAGAAAATTTGCTCCTGATTTTTTGAAAATACAATAGGAAATTAAATTCACACGGGTTGAAGAAGGTTGCAAAACCTTAAAGTCTCCCGACTTTTGATATATATTAACAAAAACAATGTTTCACAAAACAAATAATGAAAAATAAATGTTTTTGATTCGATTTTATTTGATTTGAGAAAAAAGACATAGTTTAGGAAAGCTGCCGTTTTGATATGTTGGAATATATTATTATACGTACTCAAAAACCAAACGGCAGACCATTCCTGCGGTTATTTTCTTGTGTCAGACCATTTGAAAATTGAGAAGAAACACATTTTTCTTGTTTTATTTCAGAAAATTTAAAATTTTTATATGTTATTGATAGTATCAGAAGCATATATCTTTCGTGGCACACCGATCTGCTTTGGCCCAGCAGACCGCAAAACACTTTTTCCCTTTAAATTTACCTCTTTGTTCTATACCTATATGTATTATACGAAATGAGGGGATTTTCCTTTTCTCTTTCTTCTTCCTAATATATTACTATCGTATTTCTTCTCTTTCAATTCTATTTGACGTCAAAATTTACATATATTGAGAAAAAAACCAATATGAAATAATATTTCATCTCTAACGAATTTGAATTCAGTTGATTCGATAATAATATCATTAACAATTTCGATTCGAGTCATCACTCAACAAAGTAAATAATTTTTCATTTCACCCATCGGCAAACCGATATGCCGGTTACTTATACCGTAATGTATAGTCGTATTTGGAATAGACACATTTTTGTTTTCTTTCTTCTACATAATAATATTGTCGTATTTCTTATCTACTTCTAAAATTGGCACACATAAAAAAAGCCAACCTGACAATATTTCATGTTCGAATGAATTTTGATTCATATATGTATTGGCGTTTTGATATATCGAAATCTATTATTATATCAACTACTCAAAACGAAGTGGCAGAGCATTCCACGTTTTAGCAGAATATTTGAAAATTCACACACGTGTTTTTAGTATTTTTAAAGTATTTTAGGAAATTCGAAATTTCATGTTATTTTTGGTAGTATCAGAAGCTTTAGACTCTCAAGGCAGAAGGATATGCCAGTTATTTTGACTTAGCAGACAGCAGCATTGGGCTAACAAAAATAATTATACATTTTTTTCAGTATAAGGTATTAACTTATTTATATTTACCGACAATTCTTGGAGATGATATACACATAAAAATAGTTCTTGAAAAATAGATTAAAGGTACTGTCATTAACGAGGGAAATCTGCAGTTACAGATCTTCATTAATATAATAGAAGACACAATGAATATATAGATCTTATTTTTATTTAACGTTTTTGAGGTTATGCTGTCTTCGTTAACGTAATATATTTCAACATGTTTCCGTTGTTTTGTCAGTGAATAAAAATACTCTGTCTCTTTTTTCCGTTGCACAAAACAGCGTATGTTTTGTGCAACGGTTTTGTTCATTTCACCTGACATGATAAGGTAATTTCAATCGAATTTAATCAAATAAACTTTTATTTGCTAATATTTCGTGAGTTTATTGAATTGAAGTGACTTTATATCACCACATTTTATTTATTTATTTTACATGCACTGATATAAACCTTCTTGAAAAGAATATTCAAGTATTCGATTTGTTCTAGGTCTCAGATGCGACAGAATAGGTATAATAACATAAATATCATGTTTATGTTTTGTTTAGACTACGAAGTGCACTTGAAATTAGAAAACGTACTAGGGGGAACTAGGTACCTTCTAGAGAGCAGCGAACGTGGAATAGCTACAATGGAAATATAAAATCTACAACCTACTTACCGAAGGTACATAACATAATATTAGATATTGCATTTAAAATCAGAGAAAATTATCTCAAAGAAATGAAAATTGATATATTTATTATGTGAAATGAGCAATTATGTACTTTTTTTGAGTGATGCATGAATCGAAATCGTTAATAATATAATTATCATCAACTTAATTCAAATTCCTTTGAAGATGAAATATTAGTTTCAGTCTGTTTTTTCTTTATGTGTGCTAAATTTATCGTGAAAAAGAATTGAAAGAGAAGAAATACGACAATAGTTTATTATGAAGAAGATAGATAAAATGAAAATTCATCTATTCCTTATGCTACGAATATAATTTATTACACACTGTTTTATTTACGCGGGAAAAATAGTTTTTCGGTCGGCCGGCCCAAAGCAACCGGCAGATCGGTTTGCCATGAGAGATATATGCTTCTAATGCTATCAAGAATAACATATAAAAATTTGAAGTTTCCTAAAATATGTCGGAAAGAAGTATTTTTTCCCAATTTTGAAATATTACACACTAATGTATTTGCGCGGGAGTAAGTGTTTTTCGGTTGAAAGTCTAGAATAAAATAATCTAAATAAAAAATAATCTCAAAGAGATAAAAATTCATAAAAATTATGTGAAATGAGAAATTATATACTTTATTGAGTGAAATCAATACACATGAATCGAAATTGTTGATAATATTATTATCGAGTCAACTGAATTCAAATTCGTTTGAAGATAAAACATAATTTTCATATTATTTTTTTCTTAATATATGTCAATTTTGACGTCAAATTGAATTGAAAGAGAAGGAATACGACAGTAATATACTAGGAAGAAGAAAGAGAAAACGAAAATCTCTTCATTCCGTATACTAAGTAATAATACACACAGATATATTTCCGAGGGAAAAAATGTTTTTCAGTCTGCCAGGTCAAAGCAAACGCTAGATCGTTCTGCCGTGAGAGATATATTCTACTGATACTATGAACAAAAACATATAAAAATTTGAAGATTACTAAAATACGCCAAAAAAAAGTTCAAATGGTCTGCCACAAGGAAATAACCCCTTTTTTGAGTACGTATAATAATATATTTTAAAATATTAGAATGGCAGCCAATTCATGTATGGTAGGTACAACTGTCTCAATGAGAAAATTTTGGGATTTCCTGAAATGTGTGTCGTCAGATGTTTACTGGCTCTTAAACTACTAGTTTTAACTGTTAAAGTATAAATGCTCAAAGGTGCATCAGTGTCAAAGAATTCTCGACAGAGGTCATGCATGACATGATGTTGAGAATTTGAATGAAAAACAAAAGAAATATGCCCTTGGATTCTTCCTTGAATATTCGTGACAAAAAAAGCAATAAGTCATCGATTGTATAATTGAAAAAAAACACAGGGATCATGGGTCCTGAAATAGAGATCCAAACTAACAGATTGACTAAAATTGCAGATACATAGGTATATATAAGTGAAATATATTCGCTCCTAGAAATTTGCTAGATGTAGGAACTGTGCTAGGAATTTCTGAAAATTGTGATGATTTCATAACTGCAGCTAGGTTCAACTTTTGAACGATAATTGAATAGATAATTTAATAACTTCTGGCCTTAATTGCTTCTTGAAGCAATCTCGGATAGTTTTGTAGATAAAGTATCAAATTTGAAAATTAACCACTACTTAGAATTAATACAGGATTAGGATTAAAACCTACATAAATTCCTATTACGTATATTTGTAATTACGCTTTGTAATTGTATTGTTATTAGTGTCCTCGCCAATTATTTTATATGCACATTTTTCTGATTTCAGATGATACGTACGCCAAGAACCTGATTACGTGAACATATTCCACTTCAAATATCTTCACAAAATCTTACTGGCACCTGGATCTTCATTGTCCGTTCAAAATTGGTGGCTAATGTCTATTTTTAGTTGTTAAGGGTTAAAAACCCAAATTTTTGTTTTTCATAGCTGTTCATTTTCGAATAATTTCTAAAAAATGGTTCAATTATTTCAAAAAGTAGTATGTACGCATTATATATTGCATTATATGCTCAAAATTTGAAAAACAACTTCTACTTCGCGATTGCTTTATTAAGCTTCATCAGGCTGGGCAATTTTGTCAGCAGAGTATAAAGGAAACACAAGTAAAATTCAATTTTCTTTTCTCTAGAAGTATTCAAGACAAATGTACTTCAGTTGGACTTTATTTTTGACAGATTTCAATGATTATGAATTTATATGACTTCAGAAGGAAGTATTATGTTATGTTGTCCTAACTTTAAAATTCACTGAACTCAATTTGAGAATTTTTCTTTTGGAATTCTGCGACATTATTCGAAATAAATTTAACTCTGTATGGATTAGTAAGATTCATTCTTTGTACTCAAATTATAAGGTTCTATCATTCCTTCCAATCAATATTGAAGACAGAATATCTTTCAGAAGTTTTATTACTACTTCGGTTTGTCCTCCGATCCTGGGGTAATAAAGTAGAGCTTTTTTGTCTCACTACATAATAAGAAGAAAAGAAATTATCTTATTAGGTGAAAAATGTAAGCTTGAGTAAAGATTAGAATTGACTCTCACAACAGATGAAGTTCTCCATCTTCACCTCCAATTTATATTTTTGAACATGCAATAAATATTCAATAGACAAGAAAGGTCAACCTCAAATATAAATTAAGTAACGTACCCCATATATAAAAGGGGTTTTCTTGCAGCTTCTTCCGCTCTAAGATACAAATTATTGACTGAAGCTGATTTTGTGAGCCGAATTGTCCCATTGCCGTTTTTAATTTTTCACGTTTACCAATGCATTTGAATAAATACAGAATTTATTGTGAATAAAGATGGAGCTTTTTTATCATGTTTTGTTTCATTTAAAAATCTGCAACGTATTCACTCCTTTCTTTGGTTTGTTCGTTCAATATAACTGGAAGTATTTACTTTTCCCAGTGGACAAATATATTTTAAAGTATTGAATATACCTAGAAACTAACATTCATGGAATTGTAATGGTGTATTATATTGAGTGAAGTGCTAATTGAGTTTTTCCTTGAAATATACTCCAGTTGAGCTCTATTCAACTCATTTCACTTTATGACATATGTACGTTACGATTATACCAAAAATAAATCTACCTACTTATATACCTCTAAGTGGCAAAACATTATACCGTCAGATGTAAAGTTTAGGAAGTCATTTCTGCAACGTCCTGGGATGTTGGTATGATTACATGAACTTGCTCTTCTAATCTGAGCCCAGGAGAATGCATAAAAATTTTGGAAATTTCTGTTCAAATATAATTATAGAAATATTTTTTTCATATTGTATATATTTCCATCTAAAATATCAGAATAGTATTATTTCATTTTACGTGAATGATATTTGTGGTCAGTTTGTTTCGAAAATTTTCAAAAAAAAATATTGAGTTATATTTTTGAGTAATATACAGAGAAGACATAATGATAAATTTTTACACTACCTCAGTTATTTTGCTACAATTATTACCTCAAAGCAATAATACCAGTGTAAGGTGGTTATCTAACTTAGTTTTGATCATCAACTTAGTATCATTAGAAAATGTACAATTATTTATTATTGTTTTGAATATTGTGATTCATCATTGATTTAGTTAGAGATTAATTATATATGCAATGTGTGATATATTAGTTATATATGCATTATCATTTCTTTATTTTTCAATGTGTAAATGCTATTGTGAGTTTTATACTTGTCTGTATTCCATTTTCTAAAGTCATAAATATATAAGATACATCCATAGAAAAAAATATTTCACCCAATGTAGTATATTCCTCTGAACTTTATATTTCATGAAAAGCATTTTCAACTTTAACTCAGGTAATATCTGCTTTTTAAAGTCAGCCTCAATTCAAGAAAATACCTAATGTTTCATCATATGAATTGAAGTTTTTTTGTTCATATTTCCTCCGAATAAACAATTATAATCTCTTAATTCTAATACAGTCTCATTAGAAATATTTTACTAGAGTTGACGCTGTTTTGAATTATGTCCAACTACTGTATTGAATTTTCACTTCAGCAAGTATGGTCTAACATCACTTTATCTTTATGATTGAAGCATTGTTTTCAAGATATTTTATTCCTAATGTTCCAAGAATTTTATTTGGATTTTATTTGATCATGTTTCACCTAAAGGTAAGCAAGAATGCAATCTCAATTGTGTAGTACGAGTATATTGATGCAGACTTAATGTTGAACATTTCATTTATCATTCTGGCAAGTATTTCTACAACACACCTACAATAATAAGTAGTATTCTATTAAATACACTTTATGTGATCATATTAAACAATAAATAGAAGATTTAGCTCTGAACATTCAATTCAGTTGCTTTATGCCTAGGTATATAAACAAATGTAGATTGATAATTGATGAGGCCGATACTTGACGTAAATCGATAAACATATTAAAGCAATTATTAAAATGTTGAATTATATGTGTGAATCTTTTTCAACAAATGTAGATTTTTTTTAATACAATGCATTCTCCCTTTATGATCTAGAACAATGAGTTGCACAAAAGACATGAAATAATGAGTACTTCTTTTTGCTGAAATGCTAACAATATAATGATGTTCAATATAGTATTTTATTATCATTTTTAAAACTGCTTGGACTCCCTAATATATTTTAAACCAGTTCATTTTCATTCTCAAATGAGCAGGTATCTCTCTTAGTAGTCCTACTCTTAGTAATATAGTATGTTATATGTAATAGTATCTTGTCTAATATTTATCAAATGGAAATTATATAGTAATTCAATTCGAAGTACACTGAATATTTTTGGTAACATGAAAAATACTATAAAAATACAAACATTTGCAACAAATTTCATATTTTCTCTCTAGTATTGATACTTAATTTCCTTCTTGCTAAAATAAATATTGTTTCTCATTTCAAGTCGAAGTATAATTAGGTATATAATAGACACTTATGAGGTATCTTACTTCCATGTGTTAACTACATGTCAGAATGTAGCACGATATAATATTCATAACACGAAGCAATTTTAACCTAGAGGGTTCTGAAATATTCACTAAATAGTAGGATATTTAATTCCATTTAAAACTCTCAATTGAATATCCTGAAATATTGTAAATTAAGTGAAATATTTCTATCACTATTTCAGTTCACTTTCATTTCATGAAGTGGCAGATTATAATATAATGAGCAGATTTATCTAGTAGTTATTACATACAGTTTTAAGTCCAAACACCTCGAGAAATATTTATAACGAAATATATTCATAATATACAATATCTTCATTAATATTGGGAACCTAAAATTTAAAATCGCCATAGTATTCAAAGGGAACTTTCATTTGTTTTGATGAGCGGTAACCTGAAAGGCAAACTAGTCATTGACAGTTGAACAGTTGGTAACTACCAACTGCATTCCCCTCTTGCCGCACTACCACCCGTTCTAGTGATAAAAATATACATTTCAGGCTGGGCACCTTTTGCGAGCGGTATGTACATATATATATATATATATATATATATATATATATATATATATATATATATATATATATATATATATATATATATATATATATATATATATATATATATATATATATATATATATATATATATATATATATATAGATTAGAATCAACTCCCAGTACATTGAATAAATTCATTCTCTTCTTGTCAAATGATAAAAATGTCGGCCAACGTTATGTAATTTGATTATCCCATCTATTTGAAAATAATTAGTTTTAAAATTCAAATAACAAATATACCTTTTGACAAACCCCAAAGTAATTGTAAGAATATTTTTCTATAGTGATTTGTTTGATGAACTCTTAATATTTCACAATTTTAGCAGTGAAGAAAATAAATATTTTTGAAAGCTTGGAAAATACTAAAGAGGTAACTCATTTTCCTGTCCTGAATTTCAATTACAGTTAAACACTAAATATATTCCAACATCTATGTATTTTCTTGAAAAAGATGTAGTTCCTGCATATGATATATTCATAGATATAATGATATTTATGTCGGCTAAATTGATATAACATTTACTCACTTCTTTCGTATTATAATAAGATATTAAAGGTATTATAATAAATGTTTCTTCACTTATATTTAATTCTACCTTACAATTGGGTGGACTAACAATTAGTAATCAAGAACTCAGCTTGTGTAAATATATTTAGTAATGAAATTGTGACCTAATGGTTTTAACAAAAGGATGATTAAAAGTTAATTGAATCATTTCATCTTTCTCTGGTTTGGGGTCAATTAATTTTACTGGTGGAGGCGCTCTAATTTTCCTTCCATGTCGACCACTTTTTCTCTGCCATAAACCTGATCTGGGTCTATTACCCATTTCCCTCATTTTTTGTGCTGATCCTACTGGGATGGATGAATGCTCTATATTGCCTATTCTTCCAACAGTGCACATACACGTTTCAGGTAAACTAAATTCTTTTTTGCTCGGCATCATGATAATAATTCTGTTATCTGGTGTTTTTCTCAAGATAGTAGCGTATGTTCCTGCTGCATGAACTAAGAATCCTCCAATTCCAGGGTATTTTTCAATACAGTTTACCTGGGTTCCGAAAGGTAAGGCACCCAATGGATAGGCATCACCCTCATTAGCTCTAACTAAAACAAATCAAAAAGCAACTAAAACTATAGTTTCACTCAAACACTAACAAATATTGTAGAATGGCATGTAATTAAAACTATTTCATTTAAAATCAATTAATTGCATAGAACAGGCAATATCATAGCATGATTTGAAATGTTGTTTGTTAATATAAGATGTTAATATACATATATAACATATATGTTATATATAACAATCATATGTGTTATTAATAATAACATTTATGTACTTATGTTGGTATACCACATAATTTTTCATAGGCATTGGGACTTATAACTGTAGTATAAACACTTTAAGTAGGTATGTATAATTAACGTAAGGTATCATAAACATTGCAAATAGAAGAGGATATCATCTAACCTGGAATTCTAGGAATATGGCAGGAAGTTTTTATTATATCACCAGCTTTCATATTTTCTGTAGCAAGGATATATCTTAAATTAGAGCCTGATGCCACCAAGGCAACATTTGCTGTACGACAACCGTCTTTAATTATTTTAATAACTCGTTCTTCTAGAGGAGGTCCTTCTTTGGGTCCGGTGCGCACCCAATCAATCCAATGATATTTGTGTTTAATTCCTCCTCCGATTCCTTTGCATACAAGCCTACCACTAATAGGGTCCCTTCCAGCTAGATTTGTAACTTCCAATGGCTTCACTGTATATTTTTCAGGGTAGTGTACTACTCTTCTATAACTGATTCCATACCCAGGTTTTGGTTTGTCGACATGTTTATTCCTTATTGAACACACAACAGGAAAATGAGAAGTTTCATATGTTAATAATTTTGAGAGGGTACGGGTCAAGGAATTCATCCTTAAATTTTTATTCAGTCGCCCTAACCTTAATTTCTGTTTACTAGGATCAATTATTCAATTTTATTGCAATGTAAAGTGACATATGCCACAGAAGTAATGTATAGATATTACTTAAATGAGGGGTATTAGAATAAAACGATACGAATGAATACTTACTCGATATTCTTTTTTCGATACCAAGTAATTTTTGTATCGATATTTTGAAACTAAGTATGTAGTATAGGTATTAAATAGCCATTTTTTTTGAAAACCTAAGAGTTATAAATGAAAAATTATTGTGAATACAGGCCTATACTGTCCTTCTATTACCGAATACTTACCATATAACGAACCATTCCCTCTTCGTTTTTTTTTTGTAACTTATCATTATTTTTTTTTGATCAATAATCATCTATCTATTCATCTTATTGTATCGATACTTATTGAAAAATTTTTTACAACCAATACTTTATCCAGTAAAAGTATCGATACTTTATTGCTATCGATTCATCCCTAGAATACGAAGTATTCTATGAATGTATGGTGAGTTCGAAATTATATTATGTAAGTTAAAAATTTTCTGTTGACATCATATTCCTAACAGAAAAGAAATATACTTAATGCCATTTATATTTTTTGACAATAATGATAAATTCAACGTATTAACCTTATGTTATTAGTTTAGTTCAGAATGGAGGTCAGAATTATAAACATGCGTAGATAAAAATGAAATGTTCAATGGATATTCTATAAAATTAATTTATTACATAATATCAGATAATACTGCAGAAGATTTATTAATAAATTCTTTATATCTCATAATATTTATAATAAAATTTATTTCGATCTATATTGAATATTCTATATCAAAAGTTTAAACAAATATACACCTCTTTCTCAAAGAAAACAAAAGAATGTCAATTTTCCAGTTTATGAAAATAAAAAATTGAACAGAAAAATTACTAAACTGAATAATAGTGTTAAGTATTTAACAATTAATGTTATTATTTAATAATATCTAAACTTTACTATACATAAATATTTTGCGGGAGATTTACAATTTAGCGTCACAGATCACGACGTGACTCCCGTTACTGACTAGATAGAATGATGGAGTTTACATGAGTAAATTGGTGACATAAATTCATAGGATTTTGCATATCCAAAGCTTGCCCAATGTGTCTATAAAATTGTTGTCTGGAATGTAAGTTCTACATCATATACAATAGATGAAACTAATATTTCGACATAGTTTTGAAACATAATAAATTGAAAGATTAATAATCATAACTGATAATCAGGTTAGTCCGGAAATTGAATTTGATGGTGAATTTATCAATTAATAGTCAACCTGTAAAAACTTTGACAGCTTCGTAGATTATAAAATTTTTAGTTATAACGTAAATCTTATAGCCGTCATGTATAGCCGTTGCAGACTCAATTTGGTCCAAAATGCTTTGAATATTTTCAAAACAAATTATTCGTCGGAAGCAAATATTAAACTAGAGTCGAAGTTTTTATTACATAACCTTGACAAAGGCCCCTCCGAAGAAGTCACATTGAAAAAGGAAGATGCGTTGAAAATATTTAAAAATATGGACAGTATACGGAAGTTTGAAAATAGTAGTGCCCAAATGTATAGAGAGAAGGTCATTCGAGGGTTTTGCCACTTATACGCTGGGCAAGAGGCAGTGGCAGCAGGATTAACCGCAGCAATGAGGCCACAAGACATCTGTATAACTGCATATAGATGTCATGGGGTATGATATAACTTCTCATGAAAAACTGTATATATATATATATATATATATATATATATATATATATATATGAAAGAAGAAATTTACGGTATTTACCTGCCATTACAGCCGTTTACATATGTTTCAGGCTAATTGGCTATCATCAGAACGGCGTAGTTCAAGTCTACCTGTGAGACGATATTTATTCAGTCTTCAAAACAGAGTTGAATAGAACTCCAATCCAAGATACTCAATTAAACCACAAAGATGTCGATTCCTCATGTGGAATTTTGTGTTTTGTTCTGTTCTGTGTTTTTTTAAATCAACATTCAAGTTTGAACATTTAATAATTTGAACTACGCCGTTCTGATGATAGCCAATTAGCTTGAAACATATGTAAACGGCTGACACAAAAACAAACAACATAAATTGCAGGTAAATACCGTAAATTTCTTCTTTTCTATTTTCATACTTGAAAGAACCTTTTTAAATGTATCTTATTGTCGGTACAAAATTTCCAGAGGGTATAAATATCGTCTCACAGGTAGACATCGATTCAGTCTTCAAAACAGAGTCGAATAGAACTCCAATAACAGATACCCAATCAAACCACAAAGATGTCGATTCCTCAAGTTGAATTTTGTGTTTTGTTTTGTTCTGTTTTTTTTAATCAACATCCAAGTTTGAACATCTAAAACTTGAACTACGCCATTCTGATGATAGCCAATTAGCTTGAAACGTATGTAAACGGCTGTCACAAAAACAAAAAAAAATAGCAGGTAAATACCGTAAATTTCTTCTTTTCTATTTTCATAACTGTATAAACCTTTTTAAATTTATATATATATATATATATATATATATATATATATATATATATATATATATATATATATATATATATATATATATATATATATATATATATATATATTATATTTAAATTAGCAGTACTTATTATTATAGCCTATTGTTACTATTGAGGTCAGAGCCTTATATAGCTTCGTTGGACCTACAACGCCAATTCTGAACTGCCCATCATTACCGTGGGAATCGAACCCACCAGCACCAGAAAATCGAAAACGTTTTAAGGTCACTAAGTCTCTTGTAACTTTTATCTAAAAGAAATGTACTAGTTACACAGTTTCATTACAAAATTAACGAAACCTGCGCAGCAGATTGTCCAAAATTTGGGACATCGGTCTAATATCTAGTTAGAAATTCTTTTTTTTTGCCTCATAAATAAAACCATTTCAGTAGCATTGAAATCTTAGGGTTTCTTGTGCTCAATGCTGTATTCTTTTCGATTATAAAAACACTTGTACAATTATTCAATGCCCTAGTAAAGAGCAAATGCATAATTTGGCGTCCTATCTACAATTCGCATAACTACTATTTAGAGTCAACGAAAACAAAATTTCTCAAAAATTTGGAGTGAAAGATCACATTTATGCAGCACGATGTTTCAGCAATAGTGATCTGTTAAACAGTTTTTGGGCTAATGCTCTTGAAGCTTTCACAAACTTGTAGTATCTTCTAAAGTTTCACTATAACCTTACATGGTTATATAGACTGTCCTCCTCTTCGTTCTGTATACTTTAGACAGTACTTTTTCATTGACAAATTAAATTATTTCATTGAGTTTTCTAAAAATCAATTCCCTTATACAATTACTCATTAGATATAAGTGTACTTTGTTCCAAGAAGTGCCTAACAGTTGCGAAATTAACATAATAAAGTGTATAGTAAATTATTGAATGATTCTCTTAATATATTCTCATTACTTTAAATATTTTTACTTCTGTTAATTTGTTTTCTGTAAACTTCTGTATTAATAAATAGGTGTTAATAGCAATGTATATCTTGTAATATTTCCTGTAACTTGTGTTTTTACCTGTGATAAAACAAAGCCTTATATATTATTACGTAATTTAAATAAAACAAAGTAGTATTTTGATTTTCACTACAATTTAGTTAAACATAACAATATTGTTTCGGCAACACAGTGACGTCATCAGATGTAGATGATAAATAAACTAAATATTATTACTATTATATATTTGATGTTCTAACCTGTTTTTTTTGGCAGAAATTTTTTTATTTATTATTTTTCAACTGAAAATGTGTGTTCCTTTTATATTTTGATTACTGCAGATCGCGTATGTGATGGGAGCAACTGTTGAAGAGGTTCTTTGTGAACTAACCGGTAGGGCGAGTGGTATCGCTAGAGGAAAAGGGGGTTCCATGCACATGTATACCGATAAAATGTTCGGAGGAAATGGAATTGTCGGCTCTCACGTACCTGTAGGAACAGGACTCGGTTTCGCTCGAAAGTACACTGGTAAAGATGGCGTTTCTATAACGATGTATGGAGATGGAGCCGCCAATCAAGGTCAATGCTTCGAAGCCTTTAATATGGCCAAGATATTCCAGATACCAGTTGTATATATATGTGAAAATAACCTTTTCGGTCTAGGTACATTTTGTGCGAGAGCTGCTGCAAACACAAAATACTATACGAGATGCGAGTATATACCAGGTAAGGAGCAAAGTATCATTATTCCAAGTTCCATTATCGATTTCACAATAGTTACAACTCACATATCCCTATTCAATTTGTTATGTAAATCTATCAATAAATAAAACACTTTATTTATTGATAGATTTACACATATATTATACACATATATATATATATATATATATATATATATATATATATATATATATATATATATATATATATATATATATATATATATATATATATATATATATGTGTGTATATGACCGAAAGAACATTGTAGTGGAAAATATATACAATATTTTTGTAATTCTTAAAATGTGTTTTATTTATTAATTGTATGATATGAAATTTCAACACGTATTTCCCTCCTCAATCAACAATAGTTATGTTAATTTTTTAAAATAAAAAGTTTTCAGGAATTTGCATAGACGGAATGGATGTCTTAGCTGTAAGAGAAGGAATAAAATTTGCCATTGATTATGCTCAAAGTGGTAATGGTCCAATCATCGCAGAATGCGTCACTTATAGATATTTTGGTCATTCAATGTCAGATCCAGGAACTAGTTACAGAAAACGGGAGGATATAGAAGAAACTAGAGAAAAAAGAGACTGCCTCAAAAAGTACAAGAATTATTTGACATCTTGCAATTTGTTTACTCCAGAGGAACTGAAAGCAATTGAAACTGAAAATAAGAAGAAAACTGAAAAAGCATCTCAATTTGCAAGAACTGATAAAATACCACCATTGGAAGAACTCAATACAGATATATATGTAAAAGCTTTAGAGCCTGTGAGAAACGTGTCACACTTCAAACCATTGGCTCATATAAATTCCAATAAATTTCCCTTAACACCATAGAAAACTTTTATATAACTTTAATTAAATTGTCAATGTATACACTTTAAATTTATTGTTATTAACAGTTAATAAAATAAATTTCGAAAATAATAATTACCAAGAGATGGACGGTTTATATATGGGTCAACCTCATCTGTGTTACTTCGTAAACTATTTTATTTAGAATAGCAAATGTTTTCTTCAAATAATAATATTATATTACGGAATGTTTATGTAGAGGAGATATTTTCATTTATTACATATTCAACGAATGTTTTTTAAACTTACGTTAACCCAGTTCTAAACATCTTAATTTCTTCTCGTTGTCTATGTCCATTTGTGAACACAAAAGAAGGAGAATTAAAGCACGATGCACTTTTTGTGTATCATTCAAGTTTATATATGTAGGTTAAATTTAAGTTCAAATAGTAAACAAGACATACGTAATAAATTTTATATAATTTTTACGTGTGTCTGTAAAATTCAAAAGCTAAACTGAGTAAATAACTCACTATACAAATTAATGGTAAATTAATTAATATCTATTTCAACTTATCACTGAAGTTCCGATTATAAATGTTCTATACGAGATATATGTACCTCCGATTTCGTTCGATAACGAAATATTAGCACCATAAATACAACAATTTTATATTACTAAGAACTTGTTTGAATGAAGATAGTTTATTAATTTAACTGTGAACGCAAACTTTCATTGTTATGAATTAAAATGGCAAATGCGAAGCGTTGGATTTCCGAAATTCATTGTGAAAGTCAAGAACTTATTGATAAAATAATTTGCAGTCAAAGTGAAAGTTCAGACGAACATGAAAATAAGGAAATTAGAAATCGTAAGAAAATCAAACTAGCCTTCCCTGCATCCAATATATTCGAACCTCTGAATGTGCCAAGTGCCAACTTAATTGAAGAATGTTCTCCTAGTAAAGATGAATTTTCTAAGGACACAAAAACGATCAATACTGAAGTCCATCAGTATACTTTAGTGAAAAGTACTATGTCTTCTCCAAAAAATATGTATGAATTGGAATTTAATTCACCCATCCTAAAATGTAAATCTGATTTAAGTGCATTTGATTTGGAGCATGATTCACCTATTTTAGCTAGTACTTATTCAGATGAAAGTTTATCCCCAATAATCACCAACATGGAAAAGTTGAAAAAAATACAAGATAAAATAAAAAATAGCTCAAATATACAGTGTGAACAGAGTTCACCTGATTTATTTCAATCCCAAGCTACACAGATAATTGAACAAAATTTTTCTCCAGATTATATTACACAAAAGAATTCTGAACAACTTGACACTTTGCAACAAATTGATGTAATTTCTAGCCAAGATAGTTCTAGTATTACAGTGATAAATCCTTCCAGTAGTAGTAATAGCAGCTCTGTCACTGACTTAGTCCAATATTATCATCAGCCAAATCCTAAAAAAAAATATAAGAAAGGAGGTCTTCTTCATCAGCTGAAAACTGTAATAAGCCTACAAACATCAAGAATATCTTTATGGCATCATGATATTTTTCTCAAAAATGTAAGTCCTTCTAGTTTAGAGCATATTAACTGCATTGTGAAAAATAAATGGAAAGATTTTGGTTGTCACATATTAGAATGTTGTAAAATCATTAATGGTAATGATTTATTTTTAGTTTGCCTTGGAAATACCATGAGCTACAACTCCTTATGTAATTTTAAGCAACTAATTAAACTGTTTCCTCCATACAAAAAAAAAATTGTAAATTATAAAAATAAGGAGATTGAGTTCTTTTATAATATTTCAAAAGTTTTAACAGACATTGAATGATATAATGAAATTACAACCTGAATAAAAAATGTAAATGGATAAACTTTTTCTGGTGATAATCAAGCATGTATATACATCCAACTGAAAGTAGTTGAATATTTCAAATCATTTGAAAAATCTGTAACTATTCATATATTAATAAATTGAATATATTATTTAAGGCTTAAGAACTTAGATAACTTCTATGTTATCCATAAATATTTCAGCTAAGAGAGGATTTAATGGATTTCTCATGATAAGTCCTTTCTTACTAGTTTAAATCTGGTCGTTGAATATAAAATAATTTTTATGATTTAAAAAAGTTCTAATAATGTGATGATTTCTGATTGAATTGACATTACTTTCAATCAACAAATCTATAATTAATTTAATTGTATCAAAAGTGGAATCGAAGGAAATCAGTTTACAATTATCAGATAGCACGTTTTTATTTTATTCACTAACATAGGAATTAAAAATAAAAAATATGATTTAATTAAGTTGATTGAATGTTTGCTGATCTCTGGGTGAAACATTAGTTGAATAACTTGAATAAATAACACGGGTTGGTTTCACAAAAATTTCATTGAATTATTGCTTGACAAATGTTTCTGGATGTTACCCCTTTTCAAGAGATGGAGAGAAGACCGTCTAGCTTTTGAAAATGGGGTAACACACCGAAATAATTCTTAGCTATAATAAAATAAAATGTTTGTGAAACCAAGCCAAGTGTTTTTTATTCAATATAAAGTTTCAATTTATAATATGATTTCATAATTCTAATAAGAAACTTGGAGATTTTGGTGGATGGAGCTGATATAACTAATAACTGGTCAAATAGGAAAATTTTGTTTGTGAACATTAATAAGTGAATAAAATTGAGGGCATTGTGGATTGCTGTGAGTCGTAGCTTTGTATAATCATTGGTTACAAGATTAACATTTTTCAACACATTTTTTATTTTTACTCTATATTTTTTAGTGGAATCCAAATTATTCAAATAATTTGTTGAAAGAGAATTATACTTTCTATTAAAATTTTACAGTATTCATAAAAGTAATTAATTACATTTGAGAGAAATAGTGGAAATCAATAAACACAAAAATTGTGAAATTTTGCTTAATCAGCAATTGGATTCAAATAACTCACCACTCTTTGCCCTTTTCAGGTAAAGAACCTATAATCTATTATACATTATGGACGGCTATTAAGAATAACTTTATGGTGATTATGGTCCATATTCTTATAACTTCTATTGTTTTAGAATATCTCATTTATTATAAAGAAAAGTACACTTTGTTTTTTATTGGTTACTCTATTTATTACATTGCTACAGAAGTTTCGTAGTTATCACTACACTTTCAAGCATATTATGTACTTGAAAATGTAGTTAAACTACGAAACTGGCAGTCACAATATAATAAATATAGTAATATAGATAAAAGTCAAAGTGTGTTTTTCTCTATATACAATACAATGGATTATCACAAAGGAACAGACAAATCTATCCAATACTTCTATTGTTGTATTGACTATTCAAGTTTACTGTCAGATTTGTTGTTACATTATATTTTGTTAGCGTCTGAACAAGTCGATAGCCAGACAAAACGCGTCACTTTATATACAATAAAAGTGGTAATCAAATTCAAGTGTTTGGATTTATATAATATCCTATATGAATTTACAGATATGACCGTACAAGTATTGCGTCATACGCCCAGAAGGAAATAAAAATATTTGGTCAAATTCTAAAATGGAAAGTCTGCATGAAAAGTAAAGATAGGAAGAATGTTTTGAATCTTCAAAACTATTATCTTCACAACGGTGGCTGTGAGTAGGTTGTGAAGACTAACAGGCTGTGACCTACTTACTAAGTAAAGTTAGGCTGTGGATTCTTCTTCTAATTTTTTCACCACAGAACATACAATTAATCCTACATAACTGTAATAATACCTACAGGTACATTTACAGATGACACATGTGTACTGACAGTTACTAAAACAACAGGAGGCCAATGAAATATTCCAAGAGTCGTTAAATCAATTCAATGCACAGAAGAAAAGCTTGCGCATTGAACTTAACGAAAATAAATCGGCAGATATAAATATTAAATTATGACATACAATTTTGGGGGTGTAGATACTAATGTAATATAGTAGTAATTCAATGATTTCAGAATATTCTGTAGTTCTTACCTGTTCTAAATGAATACAAAATAGCAAGAGTATTTGACACACATCAAGTTAGCCTGCAAATATTAGGTATATGAATTTAAACAAATTCCAGTCGACGTATTTTTAATTGCACCTTCCAAAAATATCAATTATTGTAGCTGCACCCCCTAGAAATCGAATAAAAAATATAATAAAATTCCTATTTGATAACAATATAAAAAGGTTAATATCTCCTTGTGCTTTAAGCTTAGAAAAATGCAACTAGTCTTAAAAAACTGCACCCTGGCTGGTTATAATTGCACCCCCAACAAAAATCCAAAAAAGCATATATTTTACAAATAAGACGAAAATCAATTTTGGCTGTATGGGGTAGGTGTAATACGGCAGATACAGACGGCAACGGTCGCCATCTTCGGGGACAAATATTAGGTATGTAAATTAAAAAACTAACGGTCGACGTATTTTTAATTGCACATTCCAAAAATATCAATTATTTCAACTGCGCCCCCATAAAAATAGAATAAAAAATATAATAAAATTCCTATTTGATAACACTATAAAAAGGTTAATATCTTCTTGTGCTTTAAGTTCAGAAAAATGCAACTAGTCTTTAAAAACTGCACCCCGGCTGTTTCTAATTGCACCCCCAACAAAAATCCAAAAAAAGCAATTATTTCACAAACACTATGAAAATCATCATATTATTATGAATTAAAAAAAAATATCAATTGATTTTCATCGTATTTGTAAAAATATATGCTTCTTTTAGATTTTTGTTGGGGGTGCAATTAGAAACAGCCAAGGTGCAGTTTTTTAAGACTATATGCATTTTTCTAAACTTAAAGCACAAGGGGATATTAACCCTTTTATAGTGTTATCAAATAGGAATTTTATTATATTTTTTATTCGATTTCTAGAGGGGGTGCAGTTACAATAATTGATATTTTTGAGAGGTGCAATTGAAAATACGTCGATTGATATTTTTATAATTCATATACCTAATATTTGCAGGCTAAACTGAGGTGGGTGAGTATTTGGTAATGTATATTCACATCACGGAGTATAAATATAATCTATACTTCGTGATTCACGTAATTGTTCAAATGAAATGTGGATAATAGATCTACTTTTCTATAGTAATTCTTGCTTCTGTGGTTTGTTAGTTCAACTTCAATCTCTTTCATTAGTAGATTGTTTATGGCTAAATATTTTTTTTCTGTTAGTGAATTTAGAAAATAAAAGAAAAGCTTACTTAGCTTTTTAATATATTTTCCAATGCAGTGTTGGTATTTTAAAATTAGAAAATTTTAATAAAATGGTACTACAGAATTAATGCCCGAAAGAACAAAATGTCAAAAACCAAACTGTATCCTGTGTACGGCCAATCGTCAAGTTGCTCTTTCAGGCAACGTTTGGAGGAACGAAAAAGTAAACTTAGAGCTTTTCGGTAATTTATATAGTGCTTTTTATTTCCAGTGAAATCACTCATAATTTTTTTTAAAGGTTAGAGCAAAGTAGGAAAACGGAGAAAGCTGAAGATTTTATTATGTATGAGGATAGTGATAGTGAAGAAGAAACTTTAATGTGCCAAAATGAAGTATTGAATACATCTTTTAACTTTGTGGACTATGTCAAAAGCAGAGAGATAGACCGAAAGTTTTATTCAGTATCAAAGGATTATGGCTCTAGACATATTTTAACCCATGAAATGTTTAAAGAAACCCCTATTGTACTAGGAAATATGAATAAGGTGTTTTGTTCACAGTGGTTGAGCGATAGACAAATTGTTTTTGGTACAAAATGTAATAAAGTGAGTGTTTATATATATATATATATATATATATATATATATATATATAAATATATATATATATATATATATATATATATATATATATATATATATAAATATATATATATATATATATATATATATATATATATATATATATATATATATATATATATATATATATATATATATATATGAGTTTTATATATATTGTAACATTTTTTTTGTGTGCCCTTACAGCTTATGGTGTATGATGTTATAACTCATAAATTAGATCAAATACCGTCCCTCTTGAGTTCAAGAGATCCTCTAGGAGTTGAACAGCAGCAGTGTGGAATTCATTCAGTGCAAATAAATCCTTCTAGAACATTACTTGCTACAGGAGCAAGAAATACTTGTGATATAGCTGTATATAGACTGCCTACTTTGGATCCAGTGTGTGTTGGTGAAAATGCTCATAAAGATTGGGTAGGTATGAACTTTATTAGAATTTTTTTCTTGAAGTGGAAGGAAATTTATTAATAATTTAAATTAAACACTGGGCTTAATGTTTCACAAATGTATTGAAAATAATACAATACGATTAATAACCTTGAGTTAACATGTTTCAAGTGGGCAGCTCATTATCAAGAAAGACTACTCGAAAACCTGTTGACTCAATGTTGTTAATCTTATTGTATTATTTTCATTACATTAGAGAAACATTAAACCAAAGGTTCAATTCAAATTATTATTTAAACATCATTCTTAATCATAAAATCCTACAACAATATCCATTCCTAATTTTTAATCATTCTAGGTTTTTGACATCTGCTGGCTTGATGATGAATTTTTAGTGTCAGGGTCAAGAGATACTAAAATGGCTCTGTGGAGGGTACCTCCTGATATGGCTGATAGAAGAATGGATATCCCAATTCATTGTAGTATAACAGCAATATCAACTAAAGAATGTAGAAATTCACAAAAGGTAGAAAAGTTATTAATTAGAATTAGTTATGAGTTTAAACAGTCATTCAGTTATATCAAATAATTGTCAAATTATCAAAATCATAATTGGAAAAGATAGATTTAACTTCAGTTAACATGTTGACTGCCATAAGTACTAGGCATGAGTAAGTAATGTTGGTAATATCACCCGCGTAATATCACCTTGCAGTGTGATGCTACATTACGCATTACGCCAGAAATCTAAACATCACAGTATCACCTCAGAGTAATATTACTTCGAATAGTGCACTGTATTGCTGTTGTGCGTTTTTGGTCATATTACGCATAACTCGCACGCATAAGGTTGATTTGAAGAACCAATGTTGAAACCTATTGAGCAGACTAATATTACCTAGCAATCCTGAGACTGAACGAAGTGTTATTCATTACATCTAGACACAAAGGCGCTTAGGGCTTACGTTTTATTCAGTAATATTAGTAGATAAAAGACATGCGCATAACAACACTACGTTGAGGCGTGATGTGATGTCATACCACATATAAAATTTACAATACTTTACAAGTATTGTAAAAAACTTACAAAACTTTATAGTATAAAAATATGACTTTTATAAAGATGGATTCACAAAATAGAACTGAAAAGAAATAAATGTCATTCTCACATATAGCCAATAATATAACACCAGCACATAATTATGTGCAGGTGTATAAATTATAAATTTAAGGCCTTTATAAAGATGAATTCACAAAATAAGGTAACAAGAAAATAAATTCTATTTTCACTTGCAGCTGATAATAGAACACCATTACATAATATTGTTATATATTGATTATATATTGATTGATTATTATTATTATTATTTGCATGTACAGTCGATAATAGAAACAGCGCATAATACTATAAAAATTTGAATTGATGAAGAAATTTCAGGATTGCTAAACAAGGAGAGGTAGTTACAACTGATCAACTAGACAAAATGTTGGAAAATCTACAAATCTGTTTCGAAAAACGATTAGACTCAAACATACAAAAACTCATTGAAAATTTTGATAACAAAATTACTAACTTAAAGGCACAACCAGACTACCAATCAAATCCATTATTATTTAGAGAAGATATAAAAAAAGAAATAAAGAATGTTGATAAGACAAAAACTAACACAATTAAGGGAAACCTAGAGGTAACCTGTCAAAACATTGTCCTAGATCAACGAAAACTGATGGAAAATATAATAAACCTAGACAAACTCAATTCAGAACCAATATGTCCAACATTCAAACAAACATATGCACAAATTATACAAAGTAATACTCTAGCAATGGTTCATAATACTAAACTGAATCATGGAAAGAAAAATAATGATAGGAATGGATCATGAAAAAAAGGTGGATGCTATGTTCACAACTGTAAACTACAAAAAAAGGCGCAATCCTGAAATCGTAAATCGAAATAACAAGAATACAAATTTAAAAGGTGTACCAAAAATGGTTTCTGTTTATATTAGTAGAATAGATGCGGATAGCACAGAAGAATCTATAAAAAATCATTTAATAAAAAATGGCATAAAGCAGTTTGAAATAAAAATGGGCTATTCCAAGTATCCAAACATTTACAAATCATATATAACAACAGTTCCATCAAATATATTAGAGAAAATTAAAGAGCCACAGCTATGGCCTGAAGGAACTAGTATTAGTAATTTTTTATACCAACTAGCAAAATCAAAGGAACAACAGAAGTAAATAGATTATGTGCAAAAAAAAACTTAGTTTCACCATTATGTGTCGTACTTCAAAATGTTCAGTCTATTGGCTCAGCTTTTAACAAACTTCAAATACTCGCATCTGAGCAACGAGCTGATATTTTCGCAGTTACTGAGTATTGGAAAAGCTATGACGAGATTAAAGCTAATCAAGTGAATAGATATAATTTGGTGTCCAGCTATTGTCGTGAACGTGGTGAGCATGGAGTTTGGGCAATCTATTGTACAAACAGAATAGTGTGTAAGGACAGACATGAATTCAAAGCGCTAAGTGTTAAAAGATTAATTGAGTGTTTGGGTGTTCATCTAACAACCAGTGAATTTGAACTTCTAGTTATATGTATGTATAGACCTGATACTAAACCTTTTTGAAATATGGATATTTTTCTTGAAAAGCTCGGTATTATATTGGATATATGCTTTCATGAAAAGTGCAATTTTATAATAGCCGGAGATTTTAATATAGATAATGTAATTATAATAGCAGGGAAACCAAAAATTTATTATCGGTTCTTGAAATGTATAATGTAAATATAACAAATTTCAATACTACTCGTCCTACATCTGGAACATGCTTAGATAATATATTTACCAATCTCGAGGGCAATAGTACGGTAGTAGATGGTCATATTTCTGATCACTGCATTGAAATTCGTATGTAGAGACCTATTATCCACAACACCTAATGGTGATATCGTCCTTAAAAGAAGCATTAATGAGCATAATATCAACAGTTTTCTTTCTGAACTTTTTTATGTTGCATGGGACGATTTATACTCAGATGTGGCTGATATTGATCGGACATGGATGCAGTTCTTATCACGTTTTAGTTTGATATTTCAAAACTGCTTCCCCATGAAAAAAATCAAAATATTCAGAAAACGTTCCTTTTATATCAACCCTCAGATTAAATCACTGAAGGATAGGCTGGACATTTTACGCATTATGTCACAGGTTGGGCCTCAATACAAGCAATTATATATCACGACTAAAAAACAATATGATGTTTGCATTATTAATGCAAAGAAATCCTATTTTAGTGACTATATAATGAGAAGTCAAAACAAATCAAAAGCCGTTTGGAATGTTATTAATAATCAGAAACATAAATCAAAACCGACACCTACCTTGTCTATTACAGATCCTATTCACCTTGGGAATAATTTCAGTGATCTGTACGCTAGAACTGCGGATATACGGAATGAGTCTCCAAATATAGTGGGCAGTAATAGGTTATTGACTGGGATATAATCGTTTTATATGTTTGATGTTTCAGAGAAGGAGATTATATCAACAGTTAAACTCCTCAAGTGCTCAAGTACGTCCGGTCATGACGGTATTCCGATGATAATTATAAAGAAATCATATTATAGATCGTTCCTTCAAACAGGGCATTTTTCCAAAGGACCTAAAAGTCGCTTTGGTATGTCCAATATACAAAAAAGGGGATGTAAATGAACTTGAAAACTATCGCCCGATTAGTATACTGTCTTCTTTTTCAAAAATTTTTGAGAAAATCTTGTCAACTAGGCTACTTAATTTTTTCAAGAAATTCAAGTTAATTTCCACTCAGCAGCATGGCTTCATGAAAAATAAATCAACGGAAACAGCTATTTTCGAATTAGTCGACAAAATAATAACATCTCTGGAAAATTGAGAAATACCTATTGGTCCGTTTTTGGATTTGTCAAAGGCTTTCGATTGTGTTCAGCATAAAATACTGCTCACGAGAATTGAGGAATGTGGAATTAGAGGTAACCAGTTGAAGCTAATAAGCAGTTATTTAGAGAACAGAATACAGAGAGTATATGTCTCCGTTGGGGGTAAAAAATACTTTTCCGAAGATAAATATATTAACGTGGGACAGGGAAGTATCTTCGGGTCGCTTCTCTTTGTCATTTACATTAACTCTCTTTGCCAATGAAAACTCTGTGTTAGTTGTCATCCACTTGTCTACGCCGACGATACGAACTTTTTGTTAACATCAGATTCGGTACCATCCGCAATTGATAAGACAAAGAAAATTTTGAATGATACGCATAAATGGTCTAAAGAAAATGGTCTGAATATTAACATGCAGAAAACCAACTGTCTTCTTTTTGGTGATGATGGAAGGCACTGTCGATGTCAAGACCTGTCTGAATACAGTACTGAAATTGAAATTAAGCAGTCGGTTAATTTCTTAGGAATGCACATTGATAAAGATCTGAAATGGGAAACGCATACAACAGCATTGAAAAAGTCACTAAATTCAGTCATTTACACTATTATATATAGGGGTCCTCAAAGTTTTATATTATGCTAATTTTCAGTCAATTCTGTCCTACGGCATTATATTTTGGGGTAGCTCCTCACATGTCCAGGAGATCTTTGTTGCTCAAAAATGGGTATTACGAACGATGTTTTGTCTTGGTTAATGGGAATCATGTAGATGTAAGTTCAGATCTAGTGGAATACTGACCATTTATGGCCTATACATATATAGGTTACTTCTTTATGTACATAGTAAGGATTTCTACTTTGAAAACTGTAGAAACAAGAATAATACAAGGCAAATACATACTTTCTTTTATTCGCGACATACTTATACACGCACAGAAAGAGGACCGCATTATATGGGCATTTCATCGTTCAACGCATTGCCTAAATATTTGAAGCAAATGAGAAAACATGAGCTCTTCAAGAAAAGTATATATGAATTTATATATATGAACCATATAATCTAGCTGAATATTTCGAAACATGTAAAGAATCTTTGTAAATTTAATTTGGATGTAATTCACTTTCATTGTTCTGATACAATTATGTTGAAAAGTATGATGACTGTTGAATAAAGGAATATTATTATTATCATTAATATAAAATTTAGGGCCTTCATAAGGATGGATTTTACAAAATAAGGCACCAAAGAAATAAATTTTATTTTCTCAAATAGTCGATAATAGAACGCATAATGTAATGTATACCACTTGCCGAGTAATATCACGGTGAAAACATCACATTACACAGTACGCAACGTGATGAACCGAATCAGCACGTGTGATGGTCTGCGAGTATTGTTTAAGGTGATGGAGTGATGGTGTGACATCACATCACACCTTACGTACTGTTTTACGCACGTCAAATAAGTACCCAATGTGGAGTCCCAGGGAATGGTTTATGTTGGTCGTGTATAACCACTATGGAGTCATGACAGGTTTGCAATAATAAGCCCTGTGTACCCAGATATGATGCACGAGTGTGCATCTTTCAATAAGAAACCATTAGTTTTGACTGTTAGAATATAACTACATATTTGACTTGTGTTTTCGACTGATACAAAGAATACAATGGACTTTAGAAATGACTAAATCAGTAAAAATGTACATATCAAAAATGCATGAATACATCTGAGAGTTAATTTTGATGTTATGATGGCCACACAAGTAGAAAAAAATTTTCATATTGGGACAGTCAACTTGTTAAAATACTATGATAAAAAATATGCAAATAGAACAAAAGTTATAAAGAAAATCACATTTAAGGATGGAATAAATTCAGATATAAATTATGGATTTGTCAAGTCTAAAATACTTCCATCTAATTGAAAGCCTCTGTGTGCAAAAACCTTCAGAAAAAAAAAATTAATTTCTTGAAAAAATTCACTGATTCTACCATTATTAATTTATTACTTAGTAATAAATATTAATACTGTACATTACTTCTGTTTCAAAGTTTCTTTCATCTTCTGGTAGAAGATTATTAGACATAGATAGTCTTAGAGACTATTAGTCTAAGATGTCGATTCCTCACGTGAAATTTTGTGTTTTGTTTTGTTCTGTGTTTTTCAATTAACATCCAAGTTCGAACATCTAATAACTTGAACTACGCTGTTCTGATGATAGCCAATTAACTTGAAACATATGTAAACGGCTGTCACAAAAATAAACAACGTAAATCACAGGCAAATGAAGTAAATTTCTTCATTTCTATTTTCATACCTGTATAAACCTTGTTAAATTTATATATATTTTATATAAAATTTTAATTATATATATAATAAAATTTTATTTATATATATATATATATATATATATATATATATATATATATATATATATATATTATATATATATATATATATATATATATATATATATATATATATATATATATATATATATATATATATATATATATATATATATATATATATATATAATATATATATAAAGAAATATTTATATGTAAATTTGGAATCGAAATTACACCGCAAAAGTTTTCAACCTCGACTGGGATACGAACCCAGGTCTCAGGTTTACGCCCTGTTGCTCTACCAACTAAGCTACCGAGGTCTACTACTTCGCGATGCAATTCCGACTATATCTGATTACTCTTTTGTTCGCAAGCCAGTCATCGACGCACGGGTTGTCGTCTTTCAAACTGCACGAACGTGAGTAAACAGTTTCGTTGCGAACAAAAGAGTAATCAGATATAGTCGGAATTGCATCGCGAAGTAGTAGACCTCGGTAGTTTAGTTGGTAGAGCAACAGGGCGTAAACCTGAGAGACCTGGGTTCGTATCCCAGTCGAGGTTGAAAACTTTTGCGGTGTAATTTCGATTCCAAATTTACATATAAATATTTCTTCAATATTTCCGACGTGCATGGTTAGCGCGAATAATATTCATTTCAATTTATATATATATATATATATATATATATATATATATATATATATATATATATATATATATATATATATATATATATATATATATATATATATATATATATATATATATATATATATATATATATATATATATATATATATAAATTTAACAAGGTTTATAATGGTATAAAAATAGAAATGAAGAAATTTACTTTATTTATTTTTGTGACAGCCGTTTACACGTTAATATTTTTATAGTGAAAATTGAGAATTGAAAATACATTTCAAAAGTTTTGAACTCGACTGGGATTCGAACCCAGGTCTTCAGGTTTACGTCCCACTGCTTCGGACCGCTAAGCTATCGATATGAATTTGCATCTCAAAGTGTAGACCTCAGTAGCTTAGCAGTCAAAAGCAGTGGGGCGTAAACCTGAAGACCTGGGTTCGAATCCCAGTCGAGTTCAAAACTTTTGAAATGTAATTTCAATTCTCAATTTTCACTATAAAAATATTAATACATTATATATATATATATATATATATATATATATATATATATATATATATATATATATATATATCACATCGTACACGTTCACATATCTAGCTCTGCTATAACATTCTCTTGATTAATTTCAATTTTTCAAATGAAGGTTCTAGTGTTCATTTTCTTAAATATTTCATTCAGTGCCATAAGCACAAAAATTTCATTTCCTTATATATATATATATATATATATATATATATATATATATATATATATATATATATATATATATATATATATATATATATATATATATATATATATATATATATATATATATATATATATATATATATATATTGATAATGATTAATTAATAATGACGAATTTATATTAAGCCTCATGGTACTGCCATTGTAGGAAATGTCTTTATCCTTCAGCTCTAAATAATTTTATTGAAGTAATATTGTGTACATTACAATTAATCTAGATTGATTAACTGGCCATCTTCTCTTCATATTCAGAAGCTTATTTTAAGCATCATTAATTTATGAAATTTTCTTTCACTGTGGTGTCAGCCTTTTCCTTGTTTGAGTCTGAAGATTTTGGGTATTCATTCCCCTTGTCCAAAATATAATTAGCATCTGTTGACAACAATACTCGTTGATATCAAACACTTCTGTTTTCTTTTTTCAGTTTATTTCGTCTCAAATTCAAATCTTAAAAGGAATATTGAGATTACCAGACTTTAACTATTGCACCAATTTAACAATGCGCACCACTGATTTATAATCACTTTATTACAGGTGAGGGCTCTTACTTTTAACAAATCTTTCCAAGAAATAGCAGCTTTAAGTTTGAATGGGTATATTCACATATGGAGTGCAGAAACATTCAAACAAAAGTTATCAAGAAAACTACCTTCAGCACAGGAAAGTGTATGTTTAGCTGTACAAGATTCAGGACTGTATGCAATAGGATGTAGATCATACACATTACTTTTAGACTCGAGAACACTACAGGTAATAAAAGGATCTTCAACTAACTTTTCTTGAGAATTTTTTGTCTGTCTATATTTGAACTGAAGTTTTGTATCAGCAAGAAATATATAGTACCTCTACAATAAAAAAAAATTCTAGTTAACGTTACATTACAAATTGTAGCTTTGTCAAAATTTGGAAATTAATAATTTTCACTAATGAGAACCATTGGTTTCTGATAATTAATCATGATAATAATTTGTTTCTGTCATTGTTGAAAATTATTTAACTCGAAATGTTGGTAGCTACAATTTGTAGCAGAACCAAAATTATTTATAATGCAATAATAGATTTTATTTGAATCATTGTCAGAAATTAAATGATACATAATGAAAAGTTTGGCTTTGTATAGCTTCATTGGTCAATTTAGAGGAAAATAATGGTTTATATTTTGCTTCAGAAGTACATTTATCTACTTATCTATTCAAAAATTTCATATAAATTGCTGGTAATTTAGTGTTTAATGACACATTAGAAGTTTGTAATGTTTTATATTGATTAGTGCTATATAATTTATTAGGTCTAAATTCAACTGAGATATTTCATATCTATTCTGTCATTGATATTTTGTCATTTATATTTTGTAAATATAATGCAGTACTTTAATTACTCTTCAGTGTTTATACTTTTCAATTGATTTTTCTGTGTTAACGTTAATTCATACTTTTCATTTATTTTGTGTTCACCTATGTCAGTTATTTGGATTTTTGTATAATTATGATAATTAACAAATATTTGATAGCTTGATCAATTTGATGTCCCTAAAATACTCAAAGAAGGTTTTGAATGTTGTATTCATAAAAGTTGTACAACTGGAATCTAAATAGATCATCTAAATAACTATCTTAGTAACATTGGTTTCATAATTTCTTATTTACTTTCAGCCAGTGAAAAAGGTTTCATCAAGGTATACAGGATGTGGTATTCGATCTGCTAGTTTTCATGGAGATATTCTCACTGTAGGGACTGGACTTGGGGTGCTCATGTTTTATGATCTCAAAGCAGGAAAATACTTAGATTCAAGCATAAACTCTTCCAGGACTGTTGTTCTCAAAGCCAGTAAAGGCAATGTCGTAAGTAAATTTTAGTGATTTATTATACATTAATGATTTCTGTGTATTTTTTTCTTGAAACTTTGGAAAAAGAAGTCCAATATTTGTAAATACATAATATTACATATCAAAAAGGACTGACATGTATTTTAAAAATACATAATATTACATATCAAAAAGGACTGAATAACATGCTGTTACAATAAATTAAATTCAAATAAAACTTGAAAACACTATGCATATACCTGTAATGAATAAACATTTTTGGAATGGTTTCATATTTTCTGGAATTTACAATATTACACTATTGGGTATTCAATATTGCCAAAGAAAAGTAATTTTTAAAAAATGATGGCCTCATTTCATTGGCCTTTAACTAGTATACCTATAAAAATTCAATACGTATTAATTACAATAACCCCTTTTAATTACAGTAACCATCTTTGATTTAAGTTCTAAGACTTGGAACTGATTAAATTTTACTTTTATTATAGTTTCCGGATGAGGAATTCAATGATAATGCTCAAAATATGAAATACAATCCAGCCATTTACACTCACTGTTATGATTCAAGCGGAACAAGACTGTTTACAGCTGGAGGACCACTTCCTGTCACACTGACAGGAAATTATGCTGGATTATGGCAATAAATTGAAAGGCTATTTGAATTTCAAAGCAGATTTCATTTATTAATGATCCTCAAGGTAAATGAAACTTGATGAAAGTGAACGAAAAACTAAATGTTTGGATTTAGACTGAGAATCTTTATCCATGTTTTTCATACTTGAATGACAGATGCCTTATTATTATTACATATTGTATGGCAGTTATGAAGAAATGTATAGAATATCAATTATTATCTAATCATTGATAATTTTTTAAAATTTCATTCCTGTGTAGTATATATGTCGGAGAAATTCTAAACTAATTCGATTTGAGAATTTTTTTTCAACTGAATATTTTGATACATTAAACCCTTCATCAAAAAATGGTTTTTTTATATTGACTTCTGCAAGAAAACCATGTTTAATGTATAATTAGATATTAGTACTTTATATTTGTGGCTTTTCTTACATTCTATATGTTTACATAGTATCAATGTGCAATTGTTGATAAATTTTCTTGCTTTAAAATAAAAGTTGCATTTCAAATGTGGCTTTTCTTACATTCTATATACATAGTATCAATGTGCAATTGTTGATAAATTTTCTTGCTTTAAAATAAAAGTTGCATTTCAAATGTGTGGATCATAAAATTAAATTGTATTTAATTGAATGCAGAATGTCAATATAGATGTCTCATTTATTCAATGGATTTGATGAAATTATTAAGGAGGGTCATCCCATTGGATTTAGAAATATCTTTTCAAAATTTGAAATACCATATTATTAACAAAGTTACATTCATATTTTCCAGTAAGGAAAGTTAAATAGAATCATTTTAGTTGAATCAAAATGTTACATGAATTGGAAGAATTGTAAAGTATGTTTTGACTGTCAATACATATGGTGGAACAAAAACTATTTTTTTATTTATTAAGTTGATACCTACATATACAAGAAGATGAACACTAAAACATTTATTTGAAAAATTCAAATTAATCAAGAGAATATTATAGTAGAGCTAGATATGTGAACGTGTGATGTGATGTCTCCATTTTCCTTCAAGGGATAAATGTTAGAGAAATATTGAAATCGATGCCATACCTGATGGAAGTGCGAGACATATATGTTTCGTTCTGCAAGGAACTCGTCAGTCGCACCACGTCCATCGAAGTGAGGCAACGATTTCAACCTCCAAGCATCTCCTTGTGACTTCAAGTGGAAGATCGTAAAGTAATGAATACTCCACAATTCCATCTATAAAAATCAGTAGAAAACACCCCTCTCAGATTACAGACACACCAAGCATCGAAATTTCACATATAATAATAATAGGACTTTATTGAAATATACTTTCACTTTCATGACAATTAACAAAAAATAAACTAAATTATGAATTTACATGAAATGAAGTAAATCAACCTCAGGGTGGAGTTCAGATTGTATGCATGAGCTACCTCTGTTCTGCCACTCAAACCCTGATAAAAAAAAAACAAAAAGTTTAACATTCATTTCATATATCCAAAAAAAAAACTTCACTTTACTTTAAGGTATAGCGATAACAACTGAAAGAAACCATAAGTCCTTAAACAATTAAATAATTGAGGTATAGTGTTGCTATGCAATAGAATTACATTGTTTCTCAAAAATATATTTCCACCTTCTTGTTCTGAATAAAGATGCTGTCAATATTCCGTAGGATAACGATATAAACTGGTTACAATATGCGTATATTGAATATGTAAAAGATCTTTGAAAGATGGCCAAACGATGAGGAGGAGGTGATATGAGTCCCTTATTTCTGGTGTTGAAGGTATGCACATCAGTTCTGAATCTAATTTTCCTGTAAATATATGGAGGCTGTTTAGTTGTTATTATAATATAATATAGAACCAGAGCTGCAAACTTAAATCTGTTATTCATGTTAAGCCATTTAGCATCTTTTAATTTATGACTTATTCTATTGAATTTCCTCAGGCCATAAATGAAGCGTAAGCAGCAGTTTTGAACTTTTTGAATTTTATAAAGAGTACCTTGATCTAAACATGACATCTAAACATATATATATATATATATATATATATATATATATATATATATATTGTTCCGAGAATGTGGATTGCTCAGTATTGCTCAAATGTACATTAAGTCTGTAGCTAGATTTATGATAACAAAATCTTATTATAAGAACTATGTACAACACGAGGTACAAACTCGAAAAGTAACACGAAGTCATGTGAATTTCACCGCTGTACAACTGCACATTAGTTTTACTGGTCCAAAGGTTTATACTGCGTTGCCTTCCAATTTAAGATCATTGCCATATAATAAGAACAAAGCTAGGCTTCTGAATAAATGGCTCTTAGAGAGTTGTTTTGCACTAGAGACATGATAAAGTACAAGTAGGAATGTAAATTTATGGTCATCTCAATTGTGTGAAATTATGATGTATTGTATGTATGATTTTTGTATGTTATCAATCAGGGATAATAATGTTAAGAAGTGTTTTCATGTATGTTTCGTAATGCACACACAGGTTCATTGAACCCATAGTGCATTAAAATGGCAATTTTTGGTTGTAAAAATTTTTGGTTGTAAATAAATTTATTATTATTATTATATATGTCGTCATGCGATATATATATATATATATATATATATATATATATATATATATATATATATATATATATATATATATATATATATATATATATATATATACTAGCTGACCCGGCGAACTTTGTTCCACCTATGAGGCAATAAATCAGCAGACTTTCGATTTTATCAAGGGCAATTGTTTATTTGGATAATTAATGTAAATTAAAAATGCTAGTATTTTATTTTAATGATTGGCCATGTATTTTAGTGCATGGATTCCACTGTTTAGTGAAGCATCTTGTGATAGACGCCATTTTTCGTTTTATTATCAGGTGCAAGAAAAAAAAACGCAAATGGTCCTCCGACCCGTGAACATGCCACATATACTCGGAATTGACCATAGGAAAACATGTTTTCCTATGGTCACCACAAACTTTTAAGCATTGGTCGTGTGATTTGTTTAATGTCATGGCGAATGCAAGTCGGATCGGAAATTGAAGTCGTTTAAACTCAAACGGCATGTCGGTCAAGATCCTTGGAATGAGAACTTCCTCACCTTCGAATTTTCTTTTGAGTATCGTCGTGTAAATCACATTGTTCATCAATTTCCTTATCACCAAACGCGTTGCGTTACAGTTTTGGTTGGTTTATGTTTCGAAGCATGATTACTACGGAGCCAACCTTTAGTCGTAAATTGTGGTGTGGTAATCCCGGCACATCAAAGGAGTTAAAAAATTCAATAGGATAGTTGGTGGCGTCATCTTCATTTGTTAAACAATATATGTGTATTTAATGAAATTAGTGAAAACTTTTGCCATTGAAGTAAAAAAAAGCTAAGCTTGGATTAACCGGGACCGAACCCGAGCCGCCTGCGTGACAGTCGTGCATTCTACCACAGAAATACTGATGCTTACTATTTTGAGCTAAAAAAGTATGATTTCAAACAACTCATACAACCTTTCATAGTGACTGACGTTTCTTGTCAAGTTACACGGGAACGCTGCCGAACTGGACAAAAAGTATCCTATGTCCGTCTCCTGGCTCTAAGCTACCTCCCCACCAATTTTCAGCCAAATCGGTACAGCCGTTCTTGAGTTATAAGTGGAGTAACTAACACGACTTTCTTTTATATATATTGATATATATATATATATATATATATATATATATATATATATATATATATATATATATATATATATATATTGTTATGATTTTATTGTTATGATATTATTTGAATTACTTTTCTAATGAATTTTGAATTTTATTAAATTTTAATTTAGTTGACTCTCTATCTCAGGGTGGATTCTTTTTTTAATTGTAATATTAAATTTTTTTTTTTAAATAATATTTCTGATTAAATTTTAAACATACAATTTAATTTCAACAAGAGATAAAAAAATATTGAACAAACTCTCAAACTTCTTACAACTAAAATAAACTTAAGATATAATTTGAAATGGCCTTTTTTATTTGATATTAATTTTATAGTTAATTGAGGTACCTTTTTTCTTCGAGCTCTCTCCTCTTTTCTTCTATAGATTCCAGACTTGTTGCTTATACTAATTTTCATAAATTTTCATATTTCAGCTCCAATTTTATTTTCCAATATTTTATTTCCGCTCCGATTTCTTTTCAACTTCTCTTCGAAACTTTTCTATACTTCTTATAAATTTGTTATATTTATATTTTTCAAATTATTTTTCATTTTTCTATTTATTCTTACAAATTTTATTTTCCAATTTTTTAACTCAACTTCTAAAAAAATTATTCTTGGCGTCCCTCTATCGATTGTTCTCTAATTGCTCTTGATTCTTAGTCTGATATATTTCAAAGCAATCTCTGATGTCTTAATTTCAAATTTCGTGCATAAAATTGATTTCTGTGATTCTCATCTATTTTAATCTGATATTATCTATGGTGTGCTTCTGCCTCCGACAGAACGTCCGAACTTCATATTTGAGGTTATATTATGATATTACACATGTCAACAATTTTCATATTTATAAATGAAATCATGTATACAATATATTTGAATATCTTAAATAATTATACCATTTTGGTAAGGTGGAATATTTTTGAATTATGTTTATTATATATATTTCAATTTTCAGGTTACTATTAAAAGTTGACTATTCTTTACTATTGATTTGATAATTAGATCGATTTCATGAAATTTTGGAAATGGATTTTACAATTACATTATGTGAATACTATTATTTGAGAAGAAATGAGTTATACAAGAAATACATAATTATAAAGAATCAAATTAAATGAACATTACATTCTTAACTAAATACAAGTGATGTTATTAAATTGTGATGTGTTGAACTGTGAATAACACAATTATAGATTATTAACTTTTGAAACAAATTTAACTACATAAACATATTATTTTAAATGGAATTACCTATATCTACAAAACTGTATGTATGTTTAAAATCTTTCATAATAAAGTAAAATGCATGAAATATGACTTTGTCGAAACAATCAGTTTAGCAAGTTAGAAGCATCACCTTGAGAAAAATTGAACTTTATTTATCTATATATCATTTTAAAGATTGCATGAAATTTTACCATAACAATTCCCCTAAATTTTGTTTTTATTTTATATAAAAATTGTAAATTTTTTAGAAAAGAAAAACCAAATTTATTTATGTTTTGAATTTGAAAATATGTTCTACATTGTATATACCTTTAATTTTATTAGTTATAGGATCTTTCAATTGATAACTATTTTGTGCATTTTCATTTTCTACTATGTATGGACCTTCAAACGGAAACATAAATTTTGCACACTTATTTTTTTCTCTGTTAGACAACCTTAACGCTTTTATTATTACTAAATCTCCTTTCTGAAATATAGTTTTCTTTTTTCTAGTTTTCCACATTTTTTTAAAATATTTTTCAGCATTTCTACGAATTCTTCTGTTTACTTCTTCTAATATTTTGTCATAGCATCTAGGTTCTGATATTTGCCATTTTCTTGTTGGTTCTCTACCAGTCATTAAAACTATAGGACTCTCTTCTGTGATTGTATTCGGAACATTATTAATATATCCTTCAATTTTTTGTAAATTTTCTTTCCATTTCATATGATTATTATTAATTGATATTCTTAAAAATTTTATTACCTCCCTTATATATCTTTCAGCTGGATTAGCAGCTGGATGTCTTATGCTGGTGAAATTTATTTGAATATCATTAGATTCACAAAATTGTTCGAATCTGTCATTTCTAAAATATGTAGCATTATCTACAATACATGCCCTTGGTTTTCCAAATTCTTCCATGAAATTATTTAATTTATTCTTGATTTCTTGAGTATTGGTTCTTTTTGTAGCATATAACTTAACAAATTTTGTGAAGACATCTACAATCACAAAAATATGATGATATCCATCATAACTAGGAATTAGATCACTGAGAAAATCTATTGCAACAATTTCTAATTTCTTTTTGCTATAATCGTTTTGTCAATATTTTTATTAATTATATTTTTGCTTTTTACAAGTTGACAAATTTTGCATTTAGATGTTATTCTCTTTGTTAAACTCTGATCATTTTTAGTAAAGTAATTCTCTCTATATAATAACCATAATTTTCTAGCACCAATATGTCCGTATTGTTCATGTAATTCTTTCAATATATTTACAGCCAATTCTTCTTCAATTATATATAATTCCATTTCACCAATAATTTTGATATAAATGTTCTCTTTTAAAATAGCCTTTTCTTTTTGTGCTTCACTCAATTTATTCTGCGATTCTTCTATAGCTTTCAATGAAAATTTTCCTTCTTCTTCCTTCATGATATTAATTCCTATCTTTCGATTTCTATTTTCTTTCTTGTTTCCATCTTCTCTTGTTAACGCATCTGCTACAATATTCAATTTTCCTGGTACATATTTAATTTCAAACTCATACTCTTGTAATATCAATGACCAACGATGTATTCTGCTATTACCATATCTATTTTCCATAATACTTGTTAAACCTAAATGATCGGTTTCTATTATAAACTTACTACCTAATAAATAAAATCTTAATTTGTTAATACAGAATATAATGCTAGCAAGTTCCAATTCTGATGCACTATAATTCCTTTCATATAATTTCGTAACTCTAGAAACAAAACAAATAGGGACTTCTACATCATCGTGTTTTTGTAACAAAACCCCTGCAAATTTTTGTATAGATGCATCTGTCTTTAAAATAAAAGTTTTGTCATATCTCGGATGATAAACTTTGAGATTATTTGAAAATTCCTCTTTGATATTTTTAAATGCTTCTTCTCTTTCTATTGTCCATTTCCATGGTGTTTTATTTTTTAATAATTCTATTAACTTTTCTAATTTCTCACTTATGTTAGGTATCAATCTTTTAAAATAATTTATCATGCCAATAAATCCCCTTAAAGTCTTTAAATTCTTGGGTCTTTTGTAATTTTGTATAATTTTAATTCTCTCTTCATCCAGTTCTAATCCTTCTTGATTTAATTTATATCCTAAATATTTTACTTCTTTCTGATAAAATTTACATTTTTCTAGATTTATTTTCAAACCAGCATTGTCCAATTCTTTCAAAACTATTTCTATATGCTCACTATGTTTATTTTCATCATTTGAAAAAATGAGTATATCATCTATATAATGTAAAGTAAAATCCTCATATTTGTCCAAAATCTTATGTAGTGCTCTCACTAAAGCTGAACACGCACTCTGCAAACCAAATGGCACTACTGCAAATCTATATATTACACCATCTATTGAAAATCCTGTATAATCTCTACTTTTTTCTTCTAACGGTATTAGCCAAAAACTATGTTTTAAATCTAATTTTGTAAATAATTTTGCTTCTGTAATTCTACCAAATATTGCATCTACATTCATGGGAGCTTCATATTGCGGTACTGTGCATTTATTTAAATTTCTTGCATCTAAACATAATCTAATATCTCCATTCTTTTTCTTAACAACAACAATTGGGTTTATATAACTACTATTACATTTTTCTATTATTCCATTTCTTTGCATTTCCTGTAATTCTTTATATACTTCTTTTCTATATCTATAGGGAATTGGATAATTTTTTGCTTTAAAGTTTTCAATGTTGTGCATCTCCAATTTGTGTACATATGCTCTAGCAATTCTGTTTTCCTGATCAAATAATCTTTTATATTTATTTAGTACATATTTTATTTGTCTCTCATATTTCACAGGGCATATTAGATCATTATTTACTTTTCTGTGTTCATTATTCTCCATATTCATATTCTCTTTTTCAGTGTTCATGTTATTTATGCCGTATTTATCATGATGTACATCAAATTTCCCTATATGTTGAAACTCTTTATTTTCTAGTTTTATCGTTTGTTTATTAAATGCTATTGATATATCTTGAATGTTAAGTTGTTGTTTTTCATAATCAATAATTATTTTATGTTTAGTTAACTCATCATTTCCCATTACCATATCATAATCTATATTCTTTACAATTAACATTTGTACTTCTAAACTTTTGTTTTCCATCTGCACATGTAATATAATCGCATTATGTACTTCCATTAATTTCTTTCCATTTGCACTTATTAGATTAATTTTTGGAATTTTAATAATATCTTCTGTTTTATTAAGTTGTTCTATAAACTTTTCATTTATTATGGATACTTCTGATCCAGTATCAATTAATACAGATAAATTTTCCCCATTTATTTTCCCATTGACAAATACTAATTTATTAAAATTTTCTTGATTGTTATTTTCATCTTCTAAAGTTATAAATTCTGCAGGATGTTCATAGTGTATAACATTGTTTGTATAGTTTGTCTGGTGCGGTTTTAAAAATTTTGAGTCATCTCTGATTGTTTTGAGGTGCTAGGTTGTTGAAAATCCATCTCCTGTTGACATGCCATATTTAAATACCTTTTTCCTTCAGATTTCTGATTATTTTCCATTGAGATTTCTTTACATTTTTCTTGATTTCTAAGTGTTCCTTGTTCATAATTGTTATTACCGTATCTTCTATTGTTATATCCCCTATTCTGATTAATGTATTTGTTATTCCTGTTATAATTATCATGAAAATCATTATTTCCTCTCCCATTATTTGTTCTTAAGTTTCCTTCTATTTCCAAAAGATATTCCATAAATACATCCAAATTATTTATTTGATTATACAATATATGATTTTCTACTTCTTTTCCAAAATGCTTGCTAAGGCATTTTATTATACTCTCTTCTGGTATAACTGGCTCTAAATGCTTAGACATATTATACACATTCATTGCATAATCACATAAATTTTTATTCCTAGTATAATCAAATTTTCCCCAAAATAATTCGTGCCTGCTTTTATTTTGATGTACGTTTCCCCAAAAATAATCCATTAATTTTTTTTCAAATTCTTCCAAATTGGTGATGTTATCTTCTCTACTGTTGAACCATAAAAAAGCACTTGAACTCAATTGTGTTTTTATAAATGATTTTTGATCTTCCCAGTTCAGTATATACTTCAATTTTGTTTTTAAATCTTTAATAAATTTCTTTGGGTGTAATTTTCTTGGATAACCATCAAATTTTTGTGAATTGTCATTCATGATATTCATAGGATTAATTTCTAATTTGTTTTTATTGATTTCATGTATCATACAATTAATCTGCTCACTTTGCTTCTGATTCATTTCTTCAATTTTTTTCTTAATTTCAGTTTTAAATTTCTGCTCTAAATGTCCTATTTTCTCTTCTTGTTTTTCTCTGACATCTTCTATTTGTTCATTTACATTTTCTATCCTTTCTTCCACTTTATCAAATTTCATATATATATCTTCAAATGTTTTATTTATAACTTTTATTTCTGTTTTTACACTATTTGTGAATTTTTCAAATTTATTATCCATACTTTCTCTCATTTCTTTATTTTCTTCTTTTATTTTTTTAATTCATTGAATTTTTTCTCCATTCTCTCACTTAATTTGATCATAAATGCCAATATTTCTGAATTTGTATTTCCTGATTCTTTATTTTTGTTAGTACTTTTTTTAGAATCTATTCTTATTAAAATTTTCCCGTCTTCATTATTCTCCCTATTTTCTACCTCTATTCCTGACTCATTTTGATTTAGTTCATCTACTCTCACATTCACCCCGTTTTCACTCTCATACTCACTTAAATCATCTCTATCATTATTATCACAGAGTTTCTTCTGTTCAGACATTTTAAATTAATTGATTTATTTATTATCTTTTTTAATATATATTTTTTTTTTAATACCTGTTTAGTACCTGTTTCTAAATTGCCCTACGTTGCGTGCGCCAATTGTTATGATTTTATTGTTATGATATTATTTGAATTACTTTTCTAATGAATTTTGAATTTTATTAAATTTTAATTTAGTTGACTCTTTTTCTCAGGGTGGATTCTTTTTTTTTTTAATTGAAATCTTAAATTTTTTTTTAAATAATATTTCTGATTAAATTTTAAACATACAATTTAATTTCAACAAGAGATAAAAAAATATTGAACAAACTCTCAAACTTCTTACAACTAAAATAAACTTAAGATATAATTTGAAATGGCCTTTTTTTATTCGATATTAATTTTATAGTTAATTGAGGTACCTTTTTTCTTCGAGCTCTCTTCTCTTTTCTTCTAAGATTCCAGACTTGTTGCTTATACTAATTTTCATAAATCTTTATATTTCAGCTCCAATTTTATTTTCCAATATTTTATTTCCGCTCCGATTTCTTTTCAACTTCTCTTCGAAACTTTTCTATACTTCTTATAAATTTGTTATACTTATATTTTTCAAATTATTTTTCATTTTTCTATTTATTCTTACAAATTTTATTTTCCAATTTTTCAACTCAACTTCTAAAAATTTATTCTTGGCGTCCCTCTATCGATTGTTCTCTAATTGCTCTTGATTCTTAGTCTGATATATTTCAAAGCAATCTCTGATGTCTAATTTTCGAATTTCGTGCCTAAAGTTGATTTCTGTGATTCTCATCTATTTTAATCTGATATTATCTATGGTGTGCTTCTGCCTCCGACAGAACGTCCGAACTTCATATTTGAGGTTATATTATGATATTACACATGTCAACAATTTTCATATTTATAAATGAAATCATGTATACAATATATTTGAATATCTTAAATAATTATACCATTTTGGTAAGGTAGAATATTTTTGAATTATGTTTATTATATATATTTCAATTTTCAGGTTACTATTAAAAGTTGACTATTCTTTACTATTGATTTGATAATTAGATCGATTTCATGAAATTTTGGAAATGGATTTTTACAAATACATTTTGTGAATACTATTATTTGAGAAGAAATGAGTTATACAAGAAATACATAATTATAAAGAATCAAAATAAATGAACATTACATTCTTAACTAAATACAAGTGATGTTATTAAATTGTGATGTGTTGAACTGTGAATAACAAAATTATAGATTATTAACTTTTGAAACAAATTTAACTACATAAACATATTATTTTAAATGGAATTACCTATATCTACAAAACTGTATGTATGTTTAAAATCTTTCATAATAAAGTAAAATGCATGAAATATGACTTTGTCGAAACAATCAGTTTAGCAAGTTAGAAGCATCACCTTGAGAAAAATTGAACTTTATTTATCTATATATCATTTTAAAGATTGCATGAAATTTTACCATAACAATATATATATATATATATATATATATATATATATATATATATATATATATATATATATATATATAGTTCTTAAATAATTATAATATGCACTTATGAAATTGCTCGTTATTTTTGGTATTTGTGTGTTATTAATTTTAATAATAATTATAAAACTTTATGTAATCAAAATACATATGTAGTAATGAGAAATAATAAATTAAACTTTTGGCTTAAAGAAACTATCAATTCTAGTTTGCTTCGCTTCTTCCTTCTTGCTGTCATACAGATCTTGGTAACACTGATAGGCTGCACAAATTTTGTTATTAACGTTAAAACTTCTCTCAAAATTAGGATCATTTTCTTCAAAAATTTTCATGGCATTCTCCAAATTTGCAAAGGCTACGGAAAGTTTTTTTAGTGTAAGTTCTTTTTCAGAGTTACTAATAGAAGAAGCCATTTCTTGTGACTCGATTGCTTCCTTTTGTACTTGTGCCTCCAATTCAATAAGATCTTCATCAGTCAGTTCTTGCGAATGTGAGCATAACAGATCATTAATATCATCAGTAGTAACTGCAATGTCAGGCAAACTGTTAGCCAAATGAACAATGTCAGTTGTGATCTCATCGATATTTGGTTGATCTGTAGATGAAGAACTTTCAGATGGCTCAAAAAAAAATGGGCATAATTTTTTCCAAACTCCTTTTAAATTGTTGGGTGTCACCTCATCCCATGAAGCAGCAATATTTTTTATGCATTGCAAGATATTATAACTTTTCCAAAAATCTCTCAGCTCCATGCCATCATTTTCATTAGCCTTTACAGCCTGTGAAAAAGTTCTCCTGAGATAATAGGCCTTAAAAGACGCTATAACTCCTTGATCCATCGGCTGTAACAACGAAGTGGTGTTTGGAGGCAGGAACAAGACTTTGATTTGAGGATCGATATCGGCAATACGCAAAGGATGGCCGGGAGCATTGTCCAAAATAAGTAAAGCTTTATAAGCCAAATTATTGTTTGAACAGTACTGTTTCACTTCAGGTATAAAATGCTTAGTAAACCATTCTTCAAAAAGTATTGATGTAACCCATGCCTTTGGATTAGCTTTCCATATAACCGGAAGAGTACTCTTGACGTAATTTTTGAGAGCTCGAGGATTTTCAGACCTATAAACCAAAAGGGGTTTCAATTTAAGATCACCTTCAACATTCGAACCCAATAACAACGTCAAACGATCTTTAGCCGCTTTAAACCCAGGCATAGACTTTTCTTCCTGCGATATAAAATTACGAGAAGGCATTTTCTTCCAAAATAAACCAGTTTCATCCACGTTAAAAATTTGTTTAGGCGAATAGTCTCCACTTTCGATAATTTCCTTTAATATTCCAGGAAAACTCTGAGCAGCCACATGATCGGCACTAGCAGCTTCTCCTTGCACTCGAATGTTATGTAACGAATATCTCGTTTTAAAGCGCATGAACCATCCGCGGCTGGCAGAAAAACACTTTGTTTCTTCACTATTATTCTTGTCACGTTTATTTTGCAGTGTGTTGATGATACTCAGCGCTTTATTTTGTATAATAGCCAAACTTGGAGGAACCCGTCGCTGAGTTTGATCTTGAATCCAATTGTATAATAGTTTTTCCATTGTATAAATTGAAGCATTCCTTTTTCGTATAATAGGCTGTTTGAAGAGACGGAAGGTAGAGCTGTTAAGAGTTTTTCTTTATCTTTAAATATTGTTTGTACCGTCGTGCGTGATAAATTAAGTTCTCGTCCAATAGATGAAGTCGAATAACCGCGATCTTTGAGTTTTAAAATCTTAGATTTAACCTCCATTGTAATTGCCTTTCTTACTCTCTTCTTCACTTTATTATTATTGTCTTCTTTAGGTTGCATAGCTTAAAATTCACTTAAATATGTATGTAAAAACAAAAACTGTCAAAGATGCGAAAAAAAAACTAATGTAATCACGTCTTGATTGTCCGTTGTCCCTTAAGTAACTAAACAAAATCACCAGCGTTTGCGGGGTATTCCCCGCACGCCGACACCGCGCCCTGTCGTCCACACGGACATTGACCTTGCGACAAGTGAATTCTCCTATGCTGGAAATCGAAACAAATGACGTATGCTTGAGGAATAGTGTCAAAACATTGTTCGACGTAACTTGAAACGACGTAAGTCGAGGACCGCCTGTAATCTGAAAAGGATTATACAGGTATTAAAATAAAAGATGAGATACTTACGGTATGAACCTGAAATTTTTGTGACAGCCGTTCACATATGTTTCAAGCTTATTGGCTATCGTCAGATCTAAAACTTGAACTACGCCGTTCTGACGATAGTCAATAAGCTTGAAACATATGTAAACGGCTGTCACAAAAATTTCAGGTTCATACCGAAAGTTTCTATATATATATATATATATATATATATATATATATATATATATATATATATATATATATATATATACTGCATGATAAACACTTCAGCAGTTCATTGAACGAGTGTCCACTTTATTCAAATTAGAGGTGGAAAGTAAAACTATTATAAAGGACAGGACTCATCTTTGGATTTCACATGGTTATATAGGAGTAAGATGATAAAATTTATAACTTCAAAACTGTTTTCCAAAAAAATTTAATTTAATATGTTATCAGTTACAGATACTGTTATTAATTTATTGTTTATATTATTGTATTCGATTTTTTATATTGTCTATATTTAATGAATATTCTAACATCAAATTCATTGGCACAAATACAATATTGTGGAAAAATCCAAAACTAATAAATACTGCTGCACTTTGGAATACACATTATGTATGATTTGTTGATTTCCAATGAATTACAAAATTAATTTTTAAGTATCTCAAACTTCAAAACTGCAATCATATTTTATGTTAATATTAGTATGCGAACTATAATTTTGGTGAACAAACAAATTCAATTGAAGAAACACTGCTGACTTCCTTTGATTCCTCTTGATATATATTCCAAGATGCAGCAGTATGTGGTTCTGATCACAAATTAGTTTTTCTAATATTTTATCTAAATACTAAATGTATGACTTGATGGTTATGACCGATAATAACATTTAAAATTTTATCAATTTTCAAATACTCTCATTCATAGTGACATTTTCACATTGAAGAAATAAGACTCAAAAACTTTCAACCTTTTAGAATTCTTAAAAAATAAAAAAGAACCAATAATGTCAACAAAATATATTGTACTGATCACTTTCAGAAGGTCAAATACAAAGAGGACTAGAAAAATTTCATTCTGACATTTTGCATAAATGTTTGTTATTGTTTCTTCACAAAAATTTGATTAGTGTGTTTCTATACAATTCATGGAATAAGAAAACAAATTATTCATAACACATAGAAGCAAAATAATATTGTTGTGTATGTTATTATTTAATAACATAATCTTTTTATGGAATATCAAACTATTTACTGAAATTAATATATAAAAATGTTTTGTCTCTTGGGTTATTACAAATCAATAAATTCCTAATCAATCATTTACAAAATGTATAGAAACATCCTCTCTTCCGATATTCAATATCAAAAACATGTTTGAACATGAATGCATACATCAAGAAAGGGTTGTGCCTTATTCACCCTCTTCCATCATTTGAATAGTTAACATTTATGATCCTTATTATCAAATATAACTATGTAGATAAACAGTTAATATCATATTGAAGTATAGCCTTAATATTAAAATAGGACCCGCTTATTGATATGTATTGTTCTATGTACAAGTAAAGAACTATCTCAGAGTACTTCATGGCAAAAAGTATCAAAACATAAATAAAGCAACCATTTGTTACATTCGTATTAGAGAAGTTCAATGCTCAATTCCAAATAAACACTTCAGACTTAGATGATATAGGGTATTAAATAATTAAAATCATATTCATCTTAAAGTGCTCTTAATCTTGTGACAGTTCTCAACTTATACAATATTAAGCGTATATTGAGATTAATTGAAGTGATTACTTCTATCAAGTGATGAGACTATTTTGTGAAATTGTATTTGATGAGAAGAAAAAAAGGAAAAATTATTGTTTCGTACTACTCAGCACTTAGTTAACTTTTTCTGGAACCAGTTTTTAATCTATTCTCAATATAGTCCCAGTGTATATAAGGAGTAACTATTAGGATGTATGTGTTATAGTTAAGCTGAATTCTGTTATATAAGTAACAATAAAATTTCAGGAGTGTTATCTTCAGTAATCTTATTTCAAATATGATTGTTGAAAACTTGCATTGAACATGGAAACACCAATAAATATGTATATCAGTTGTTAACTTTCTGTTAATCGAATCAAATAATTTGTTTCAAATTAATTAATGAAATAAGATTATAAAAAATATTTTCTGATAAGATTCGTCTTTTTTTAAGATTTTATTTTATTAAATTTTTTTTCTCATTTTTAAATTTTTTATTTTATTCACCAAAGGTTTTGCTCATTCGATTTGTGAACTTATTTCTGGAAAAAATAAACATATATAGTACAATATATATATATACAAAAACAGAACATTACTACCCAAATTTCAAACAACAAATTTACTAGAGCTTATAATATACTGAATTTATAATTTTTTACGTACACTGTACAATGCTTTTATTTTAAATTTTTTTGGGCCACGCTGATTTTTTATAAATACTTCAACCTGACTAATTTGTTTTTTGATTTTTTTTGTAATAATTAAAAATATATCTATCTGAACACATAAAACATCACATTTTGTTCAACATCTCAATCACGAACAAAAACCTATCGCCATATCAAATTTTCCTCAGAATCTAGAAATTTCTTTAGAAACATTTACGCGAAAAAAAACATACAATGAAGTGTTAACAATTGATCCATTAAACCAGCATTAGATCGGTAAATTTCAACATTCGCGAGAACTCTAGGTACCTGTTTGTATTTGCGATTGTTAATGAATTACTTACAACTTGAAGACATTTTTAAAAAACAATAAGATATCTTCAATTATTCTGTTTGTCCATTACAATAACTGGAAAATTCAGCATATGGAAATTCTTGCGTAAGAATTTCTGAATGATGCTGATAATAAATTTTCAATGACTCACTTTGACTTTTTCATTCTTGCCTTGTAAAAATAAAAAATTCCGTAGACAAACTTAATTACAAATACCTCTAAAAGGAGTGTGTAAACTTTTCATAGACGTGACTTGCGATATATGTTTCGTTTTTTGTATT
>JARQZJ010000116.1:0-107500 GCA_030704895.1 Henosepilachna vigintioctopunctata | reverse complement strand
TTGGATAGGTGGTCTCAAATAGAAAATTTGTTGATAAGATAACTGTCTATATTTCTATATTTGATATTCTAGACATTGTGGATCAATCTTTCACATATTTAATCCAGAAAAGTTTGTTATTCAAATGATGAATCGATTAAAATTAGTTCAAGTATGCTTAAAGATTTTTCGGAAAACAGCGATACTTGTTTGAATTACCTACAAATTTTAATTGATCAAATAAAATTATTACTTCCAAAGAAGAAACGATATTCGTCTGATACAATAATTATGTCTTTCATGTGATACAGTCTTTCTACCTGTACTTAATATATAGCTGGATTTAATGCGAAACTAAAATATGTGTCTGCAAATCTTAATGTTGCCCCAAGTGCTTCAGATCGCAACGAAAATTCAAACAACTCTTTAAATTATATCTCTCAAACTTTGAAACATCATGGAAAAGTTGTTCTTTTGCTAATGTATTACATTTTCTATAATAAATACAATAATACGATACTATGTGCTCATAATTAATATTTAGTATGTTATAAATTGTAATCATACTTTTTACCTATTTAATAGTGTTGGCTCTTACTTGATGTAAATCCATTATAATTGAATATGAACTTAAATTCAAACATTTGAACTTATGATTTACACTTTATTCACTACATAGCATGTAGCGTTTCGTCGTTACAAACGACTTCTTCAGATGCTTACAGAATAATGATTATCATTATTCTGTACACATTAATTAAACGACGCTTAAGTCGTTTGTAACGACGAAACGCGTGATGCTATGTAGTCAATAAAGTGTAAATCATAAGTTCAATTGTTTGAATTTAAGTTTATATTCAATACCTTTTATCCGTTCAGAATATAAAAAAAGAGTTGAAATAATGCTTGAAACTTTGAGAACGGACTAGAAGAGTATACAACCGGCGCGATGTTGGCAACACCGCCGGAGTACGCTCTTCATCGCCAGCACGAAGTATAGATATAGTTTTTTTTCAGCAACAGACTAAGGAATACCTTTGAAATTTGTATGTAAATAGCTACCGATTACTGATGTTTTGACTGAGTAGTTCAGACATTAACAAAAGCATTATTTGCTATAATTGTTCCTTTATTTTGATTAGTTTTAATACCTATTGTTACATTAAGTAGTTATTTAGAACTAATCTCTTATAGGTCTTGTTGCACTTATAGGTATTAGCACAAAAATTAACATGCCAAGTCATTGCTGTGTGCCTGGATGCAAGTCGAACTACAAAACTTACCTCGAGGCCGGCAAACCACCAGTTTCTGTATTTTGTTTTCCATAGGATGGTAATCTAACGAATCAATGGCTAAAAAATATTCCTAGGGCATCATGGACCCCCACAAAATACTCTGTAGTTTGTGCCAAACATTTTCCAGATGGAGCACTTACTAGAGAAGGTATTCATCGTTTGCAAGATTGATCAACAGAAGGCAAGAAGGCTAGGTTGGAAAGTTAAACTCAATTTAAAAGCAGTGCCAAGTATTTTTTTTCTATTATCCCCTTCTTATAAAAAACAGTCCACTCTCAAAGAGAATATCCAGCTGAAAGAACCAGCATTGAAGGAACGTTGTGAGAAATTGAATGAAGCCTTTGAAAACTCAGATTCAATTTGAAATTTTGTTGATTTAACATCCAATTATAAATAAAGATTTTAATATGTAAATCGTGGAATATAAAAACTTTTGAAACTAACAGCATTTTCTTATACTCTAGTTTTTCCATCCAATGTAACTGAATGTTCACAAATAAACAGTATACAAATTATTAATCAGATTTTAGTATATTCATATATGTATGTGAATGTTTTTATCAATGAAAATAAACTGTCTCCTAATGATTTAAAATGGACTTTACAACTGAAATTAACTAGATAGTCTCAACTGGAAAATTTGCTTGCTCATTACAAATATGATATCAGATTCATTCTATCGTCCAAATTATTGTACACATCTCAATAAAGGTTTAAAGGAATGGACGCATTAAACTTACTCTCACCTGAGAATGAAAAATAATGAAATTCATAGCATATTGTCAATTCTAATTGATAAAGTGAACTTGTTAGTGTACATACTAAAAAAACAACATTTGAATCGCTATAACTTAGACATAGTTCTTCTTAGAAAAAAAGTGTATTATTGATTTCTATAGATAATTGTATGATCTACAATTTTTGTCAAAACTATTTTTTTATACAAAGTACCGTTTCGCTGAGAATTTCTCTGAAAAGGCAATTATTAACATGTAGTAGACCGATGGTCGAAGATATATCGGTCTACCGGATTGAGCAGAATCGGTGTTGCCAAGTCTATGTTCATGGCTTGTAAGTAGAGTTAGGCTGTGTTTACTGGAATGAGCTGATGCGACGTTGCCAATTCTATGTTAATGGCTTGTAAGTAAAATAGGCTGTGCCACTGCCAACTTTATACGTTGGCCGTGGCTGTGTTGTGAACCAACAATCTCGCAGAACATAAATAATAGAATATGCACAGCCTAAATCTACTTACGTAAGTAGAGTTAGGCTTTGGAATATGTATATCACAGACAAATTATATTAGGATGTTCTGTGCGTTGACGTAACTGTCAATTGTACTTCGTCAGTCAAGTAATATAGAAGTATTTATATGCACACAAAAGGACGGCAATGACTTCTCCACATATAATTACCCGAACTAAAGCGTAAGGCAATACTTTTACTGTCTTGGAACTCTGCGAACTTATTGGTATACCAAATTATTTGTTAGTTAGTCAAATATATGGTTACCAAAGATATATATATATATATATATATATATATATATATATATATATATATATATATTTTTTTTTACAGAAATGTTATTCGTGTTAACCTACCACGTGCGTATATGAACAAATGAATTATTCTTATAGTGAAAATAATGGGGCGATAACCTGAAGACCTGGGTTCGAATCCCAGGTGAGTTCAAAAACTTTTAGAGGTTACTTCAATTCTCAAATTTTCACTATAAAAATAATTCATTTGTATATATATATATATATATATATATATATATATATATATATATATATATATATATATATATATATATATATATATATATATATATATATATATAATGAGGGTTAATTCTCACAACTCCTTGGAGTTGTGAGAATTGTGTTTCATTTAACCCTCATTATAAAAATGAACTCACACAGGGATAATACCATTTCATATATATATATATATATATATATATATATATATATATATATATATATATATATATATATATATATATATATTTATATATATATATATATATATATATATATATATATATATATATATATATATATATATATATATATATATATATATATATATATATATATATATTTATATATATATATATATCCTCACGTGGAATTTTGTGTTGTTTTGTTCTGTGTTTTTCGTTTTTAATCAACTTTCAAGTGTGTAACATCTAATAACTTGAACTACGCCGTTCTGATGAGAGCCAATTAGCTTGAAACATATGTAAACGGCTGTTACAAATAAACAAACAACGTAAATCTCAGGTAAATACCGTAAACTCTTAACTTCATTTTCAGCCTGACAAACCTTGTTTTTAATATATATATATATATATATATATATATATATATATATATATATATATATATATATATACACATACATATACTATAAACATTTGTTGAATTTGTAAACTATATATATACATATTTGAAATATATATTTATTTTTTTCTTTCACGGTTAGTCTTTATTGCTAATGAATAAATGAACCCTCATTTATAAGAAATGCATATAATGATTGATATAAAGAAAATACTGAATACCCCGAGTTGTCAATCTCGGAATATGTGGATCCTAAAGAGTATATTTTCACAGACTGGATGAAAATATTCGTTTGCTGAATTCCATTCCTACCGATCTATCCAAAGAAATTTTGAAACGTGTCCAACTAATGGAAGAATTTCAAGATGATTATGATGATTTAGCAAAACAATATGGTTTGGAGAAAAATAAAATATCTTCTGTTACTGAAACATTGTATTATTTACACAAACAGTTATCAAAAGTTATATTGAATCCTTCAGATATGAAGACATTCTTGATGGAATATTTAAGAATAGAAACAGTTTTGGCTCATTTGTTGGTTGATGCTTGGACAGAACATCTCAGAAGTAATTTCGATTTGAAAAGTAAGTATTATTGAACAAAAATTATTTCATTATTAACAGAAAAACAGTAACTAAATTGTAATGTATTATATAATTAAAATAGAGTATATGTTTTATTATGTATCAAAATGCATAATTAAAATATATTAGCAACTTATTTACAACTACCTACTTTTTTAAAAATAATATTCCAATATTTGTTCATGCTGTAATACAAAAGAAATAGTGTAAAAGTGATATTAAAACCCATTGTGAATTTAAATGAAACAAGAAAGAAATGGCACTTGAGAAATGTTTTTGTTAGAACAACTAAGGCCTTAAGATCTCCCATATCTATTAGTATATCTGCATACAATCAAATTCTTGTACATATAGTAAACATCAATAAAATCCATAAAATGTGCCATAATCTAAAACTATTTTTTGAAATGATCTAGTGTTTCGCTTTGAAATGTTTAAACTCAAAATTACGAATTACTTTTTAGTTAGGTGTGAGTTAGTGAGATTATTGTTTAGTTATAAGCGAACTAAATCTAGTCAAATATTCTAGGCCCTGGTGCCAGTACTTTTTGAAACTGTTTTGGGGTCATAAATAAAGATTATTATTATTAAAGAATATAGATTATTAGAAGTTTATATAATTGATTATTGGTTTATGCTGATTATAAATAAATGACTGCTTGTTGTACTAGAAGAAGACAAGGGAGAAGAAAGCCTAATGATTGAAAAAAACAAAAATGATTGATTTCAAAAATACAGGTCCCATATCACAAGAGCAGCTTGCAACAGTTTGAGAAATATTTAAAAAAGCCTAGAATTTTTAGTTTGTTGAAAAAGTAGTAAGTGAGCAAAGTGGAAATGTAGAGCAGAATTGTTTGTCCCAAGTACGAAATACACTGCATGAACCCAATGGTTGTGAATGTGATTAAAGTTACCTATAAATATATGATTATCAATGATGAAGATCCAAACTACAAAAAAAATTAAAGGATAAAGAAATTGCACACTTCATAGTTGTGATTGATAAAGCTGATGTTAACATCTCTAATCACTAGTGATTCATTAAATGAAGCATTTATATAAAAGTATGCAGTATCAGGTATTCATTAAATATGTCAAAAAAACTGTGTCACATACCAGTCTGTATTAGTCACTTTTTATCAAGCAAAATTAAGAATTTTCAACATATTTTGTTTGTTAAACTATCTGTGCTCTTCATTCATAACTGACAACTTTAAATGTTTATTGCTATTGATCACTGTATATGTCATTTTCAGCTTAATTCAACCGTTTTCAATTATGGTACAGCATCACTTACATATTACTTACATATATATATATATATATATATATATATATATATATATATATATATATATATATATATATATATATATAATATATATATATATATATATATATATATATATATATATATATATAATATATATATATATATATATATATATATATATATATATATATATATATATATATATATATAGAGAGAAATTCACACCAGTTAATGATTGTTCTGGGCATGGATTACTACGACTGTTATTGATATTACTTATTTTTTCTGAACCTTTCAGAGGTTTTCCCTCCTTCTTCAGCAGTATAAAATTAATCTGAGATATCAAACAAAATGTAATACAAAAATCAAACAAAAATGGAATAATAAGATCGTCGACGCGACTGCAATACCCCGTATTTACAAAAGTGATATATGTGATACATCTCAATATATAATAAAGATATTTTTAAAATCTGATGACATTCCTATGCAATATCATGCAAAGGAACCATGAAAATGTTCAGTCAAACATATTTATTCTATTGACCAAGATAATCAATTACTTATTTCTTCTGTAAATTTGATAAATTGCTTGATAAAATTGAGCAAATTGCTCTTACGCGCTATTGCAGTCGCGTCGACGATTATATATGTATATATATATATATATATATATATATATATATATATATATATATATATATATATATATATATATATATATATATATATATATATATATATCGTCGTAATTTGAACGACGACGATTTGAATGAAGACGATATATATATATATATATATATATATATATATATATATATATATATATATATATATATATATATATATATATATATATATATATATATATATATATATATATATAGTTAAGAATTTTCTGTATTTACCTGAGATTTACGTTGCTTGTTTTTTTGTAACAGCCGTTTACATATGTTTCAAGCTAATTGGCCTTCATCAGAACGTCGTAGTTCAAGTTATTAGATGTTCACACTTGAAAGTTGATTGAAAAGAAAAAGACACAGAACAAAACAACACAAAATTCCACGTGAGGAATCTACATCATTTTTGGTTTAAAATTGAGTATCTTGACCGAGCTATTACAACTCTATTTTTAGACTGAATCAATGTCTACCTGCGATGAGATATTTATACCTTCAAAAAATTTTGTACCGAACAAAATTCGGTAATAACTTGAACTACGCCGTTCTGATGAGAGCCAATTAGCTTGAAACATATGTAAACGGCTGTTACAAAAAAACAAGCAACGTAAATCTCAGGTAAATACCGAAAATTCTTAACTCCATTTTCAACCTGACAAACCTTGTTCTTAATATATATATATATATATATATATATATATATATATATATATATATATATATATATATATATATATATATATATATATATATATATATATATATATATATATATATATATATATATATATATATATATATATATATATATATATATATATATATATATATATGTAAGATCTTTGTTAATTTTAAATTTACTCTTTACAGATAAAAGAAAGCTATCTAATATTTCATGGGAATTGAATGCACAAGCTAGTTCTACATTCATAAAGAAGGAATCATCTTTAAACTCTTCTATACAGTTGAAGTTTGTAGATAAAAGCCATGAGGATATAATAATGAAATTAGATGAAGAAGAAATACTCCATTTATATAATATGTTGGAAAACATTCAAACTAAATTAGATACCATTTAGACTTAGACTATAAGCAATATGAATTTAGTTCAATTGATATAATATTGTAACTACAAATGTAAAATTTGTTATTAAGTTTTCCTTGTAATATTATGAACAAGTTAGACCAATGAAATGAGTGTTCTCAGTATTAGAATTTATAAAGATGAAATTATCACTGGAAACTGTACATAAATGTCTGTTACAAATTAAAATTACAAAAATCAATAATATGGATTACTATGTTATCAAAAGTCAATTTAATTTAATCAGAAAATAGAAGGAAAAAAACATTAGCCAATATTTTTAATCATTAAAATGTTGCAGAAATTATTTTCAAATAACGACTTCAATATAGCATTTGTTAAACTTTTTGTATTTGTTGTCTTATTCTTTATTTTTGAGTACCAAATTACAAATTTATATCCCCATGGTGGCTTAGAACTTAAGTAGTCGAATTATATATTTGATGTTTTATGTCGCTGCCGACATAAAACATCTGGCAAAAGAGGACCGCTGAATCAACGCCCCAACCGAGCCAGAAACCGAAACCAATCCCTCAAGAAACAAATAAAACGAACAGAACAGAAGACGAGTTAGCGACTATTCTAGGCAGAATGCTGATCGCATTCAGCAACACAAATACAACAACGAAGCAAAAACTCGAGTTCATCAACGAGCAAGAGAAGTTGGTCAAACCGTTTAAGAACAAAGCATAAACACTTTTATCGCGAAGCATAGGAGTCGGATTCTGGAATGCGAACTCGGTTATTTCCAAAAGGAAAGAACTGAGACAATTTCTAGAACAACAAAAAATCGACGTTATGCTTATCAAAGAAACTTATCTCAAACCAAGCAGAACATTCATAATCCAAAATTACCAAATTTACCGAACAGACAGAACAACAGGAAGAGGTGGAGGAACCGCCAACCTCATCAAACGGGGAATCACTCATGAAGAAATAGAGACAGAATCACTACAATCCATAGAAAACACAGGAATCAGAATAAAAACCAGAAACAGAAGACTTAATATGCTACGCCGTATACAACCCACCGGGCACAATTACGGACGTAGACATCAAGAAGCTATTCAGGCACAACAATTGCAGCATGAGATCCACAGAACATACCAAATAAGAAGGCCGAGTTACCTATCAAAATTGGAAACAAAACATTAACCTTACTTTTAGAAATGAGCTTTGCCAACCAGCGATTAGATGGCGCTGTAGCTGAAAAAATCAAGGGAAACTGTAATGGACTGGCCGTCAAATTATTTCATTCGTCATTCAAGACTCAAGGTTTTGCCGGTTGTTTGGCAATGCGTCGTAGGATTAATTTTATGTGTTAATTCATTCAAATAGGTGAGTTAATAATTATTTTGAATATAGATAAATCTTACCAAATCTATATAGATTCGACAACACCTTACAATAGGTAGTTTAAACAAATGACATTTGTTATTTACTTTTGTTTTAGATTTGGAGGAAAAGTTCGCCATCAGAACAACTACAGCGAATATAAGTATACTAACAAATATAACCTGTATTTTTTAAGTAGTTCAGTGGAAAATGTTTCATAAACATTGCATTTTTTGTTAAACTGGCAAAACATAACAATGATTTTGTTATTTTATGAAATAACTCTTGATTGTAGGTTATTGGGATATACTAACATTGGAAGGAGTATAATCAACAAGGGTTAAAAAGATTTCACACGTTAGTTCACAAGGTTCCAGACGTTGAAGACGGTCGACAAAATTTTCAGAGTCAAGTATAAAATCTTAGAATTTCAGAATTTATAATGATGCAGGCTGAGCGATTGAAATTTCATTGTAAATATCCATCTTGTAGCAGTCAGTATAAGACCAGAAGGTAAGCCTTTGAAGGGGGTTTTGAAACATACTTCACCTCATATTGTATTTTGGTCAACAATGCTTAGAGAATTACAATATTTAAAATTTTTTGACAAAAGTAATGGTAGGGATTTTACATCCCAATTTAAATTCATTAAAGGTTGGCAGACAACTATAAGATCAGTGATATATCTTTGGAATCCTTTGGAAAAAGGTTTCAATTATTTATCACTGAGATCTTTCAGTCAAGATCCATTGGAAAATTTATTCTGTATTATAAGGCAGCATGGAATATCAAATACAAATCCAACTTGTCATCAATTTGTTGCTGCATTGAAAACCACTGTCATTAATGGACTAACATCTCCCATTAATAATGGAAACTGTGGGAAGGATGACTGTGAAGCTCTCAATAATTTGACCTTTTATTTTCAGACAAAAACAGATGAGGTTGGACATAATATTCCTCGCATTGGAGAGATGAGTTCTGATATTGATAATGTTCCTCTCACTGAACCAATTAATGGTTCATATAATACCTCTCCAACTGATGTAGCTGATCTTCAACCTTTATCGCTGCAAGAAATGTCACTCTTCCTCTGGTTCCTCTTACTGAACCAGTCAATACTTCATGACTTCCAATCAATTTTGCACTCTAATAATTTTCATTTTCCCAAAGAGGATAATAATGCAACAGCATATGTAGCTGGTTATATTCTTAAACAAATGACACTTCCTGAATGTGAAATTTGTAGTACAGATTTGATTTCCAAAGAACCCTCACATGAACACCCTTTCATTATGTTCAAAGAGTATTGTGAAAACAAAAGGAAATGGATATACCCATCTCATAAAATTTCTAAATTTATAATGGATATTCATAATAAATTGTATGAGTTTTTAAATAACTATGGGCACAAAGGTGATTTACCCCAAAATTTTATACAGAGATCACTACTCGCAATATGATTTTTGCTCTGAACATGATATGAAAAAGTGTTGTTTGGTAAGACAGTTAGACTGATAATTTTGGATTATTTAAGTGACAAAGAATATGTATATTTTGTTAATTTTTTATACCAAAGATTTTTTTGTTTTGTTAAGTTTTTAATATTGATCTAGCTTATCTGTATTTATTTTAGAATATTATGTTCCTTTTTCATTCAAACTTAGCATTCTTATTATGTTCATTTTAATTCAGAAACTAATAAAATGTATATTTTGTTCTTTTTTATACCAAAGATTTTTTTGCTATTTTGTTAAGTTTTTAATATTGATCTAGTTTATTTGTATTTATGTTAGAATATTATGTTCCTTTCTCATTCAAACTTAGCAACTTAGAAAATATATATTTTGTTATTTTTTTATATCTAAGAAATTTTTGTTATTTGTTCTAATATTGATCTGGTTTATATTATATTACATTGTAATATTGATCTGGTTATATTTATTTATTCACATTGTTGCAGGAATAATGTTCAGTTCATCATTTTCTGCCTAATAGGCAGAACAGAATAGAACTTTGTAAATAAACCAATTTATGTATTGTAGATTTTTTTAAATTCCAATTACTTGTGAGGTGTTACTGTTTACATGATTATAATCAGTTTATAATAATAAAAATCTCTTTTATTTGAAACTCTTTTTTAATTTTGGGTGGGTACATTAATATTGAATATCAATACATATTTTAAGTAGTAGTTTTGAAATTCCCGCGCAAAAAATACCTGAATATTCATAGAATAATAGACTCGATTCTGTGTACATACTGTGACATGAATTTGAATCTCCCGCTAGATAATTACTTCCGCCCACTGTGAACGTCAAATCGGCCATATTTGTTTCCATATCCAATGCACCGAGTTTGCATTTCTATTAAGGGTATGTTCTGTGATAATTTTGGTAAAATAATATCGACGTAATGTATATAGTTTCTAACTTTCTATTCTTAGATATTGCAGAAATGGCTTCAGCCAGTACAAAAGACAGTAAAATTGCAGTCAATTATTGGGATCCATTAAGAGATACAGATAGTGAAGTCTTGTCTGCGACAGCTTCAACAAGGATCAGAAGGTAAAAATTTAGAACCATAATTTATTCATACCATTTAATTTTAACATTGCATTGTTCGTATGGGATAGATCAGCTCTTTAGTTGATACAAGTGTAGCAAGTTGATAAACATGTTTTAATTAAATGAAAATTTTGTTTTGAGAATTGTTACATGTATCAGTTGTGTCTCAGTTCATTATCTGGAATATTCTTTGATTTAATTGTGATATTAGGTTGTTGAATTCACTACAGAAATAGTGAAACTGACACAAATCACTTGAAGAGGGTTCAAAAACTTACTGTAGTGAATATGCTATTCAGTTGTGACTTATGTTAAGAATAAACAAACCCTATGCCTGAAGTATGTTCATTTGCAGATTGGTTTCTATAATAATAGTATATTATATAATAAAGTATATTAGTACATTAGTTTACATTAAGCTTTACCACTAAATGTAGCAACAATGTTTAGGTGGCAATATAACTGATTCAAAACTGAAGAATAATATATATATAATAGGAAACAAAAAGGTAACTTAGGTCATCTGAAATCTGTTTAAGAAATGGCATTAATATGAACAAGTAACTTTGAGTTTGAAATCGAAACACGAATAACAAAAATACAAAACAAAACAGTATGAATGTTGGTTTATGTGTTGAAATTTCATGTTAGATATTATTAAATCAAACACATTTTTAATAATTCTAAAAATATTCTATATAAATGAGAGGTAATGATAAAAACTTGTTTAAAAATCACTGACTGAACAATTCTTTATTCAACTAGTTTCGCCTTTTACAGCATTATCAAGACATATTATTAATCTTGATAATGCTGTAAAAGGCGAAACTAGTCGAATAAAGAATTCAGTGATTTTTAGACAAGTTTTTATTATTACCTCTCATTTAAATATGAACTATCACAGAGTAGATTCATCGTCCATTGAATTTATTAATATTCTATATGTTTTCCACTACAATATTCGGTGATCACATGACATTTATACTGATTAATAAACTAGCAAACTATTTTCGTTATGTTTTTATAAAGAAAAATATTTCATCTACCTGATGAAGATATTTTATACCAAAGCAGTATTGTAGAGTGGACAATATCTAGAAATTCTTAAAAATGTATTTAATTTATTAATCAGTATAAATGTTTTCATGTGATTTTGGATATATGATTGATATAATTGATACATGACTGAACAACACATGAATTCAAAATTAAAGATGTTAAGAGATATAAGTTATTTGCAACTCTGCATTTTGCTAAATTTCTAGATAAACTTTTCAAAATTATCTTTGTGGCTCTACGATTTTCACAATCCAGATTGAAATATAGTAACTATAATTCTTCTATTTTTCTTCATTTGATTATCTATTTTCTGTATTTGGAGTTCTGCCTTTTGAAGCCTTACAGATATTTTACATCTCTATGCCTCACCTACCATTACTCTTTTGTTCTCTTGAAGTTTTCCCTATCCAAGAAAAATCCGATATTTTTGAGATTCCTTCCTCTTCTTTTAATATTTTCATTTCAATCATCTATGAAATACATATGTACTTTGTATTTTGAAATTTATAAGTGTGTATGTTTGTAATTTAAGTTGTCTTAAGTAATGTAACTTCAAAACTTTGAAAAATAAATTGCATTCGTAGAATCGTTGTGATAAATAATATCAAGTTCAGAGAAATGAGGAAAAAATTCAAAGGTAAACACAGTTGGCAATGACTTTATGATATATTTCAACAATTAAGGTTGAGGAACTAAATTAGTCATTTTGGGAAAAAAGTTTAATTAAACATAGTTAATAATGAATAATACTATTTTAAAAACTATAAAATTAAAAATGAACACACTTGACTCAAGTTTCACTGAATATATTAAAAACTCTACATATGTTTCAGGTGGTTAACCCATTATCAAGAGTATACAATATTACCGATGTTGTATACTCTTGCTAATGGGTTAACCACCCGATACATATGTAGAGTTTTTAATATGTTCAGTGAAAGTCAAGTGTGTTAATTTTTAATTTTATAGTTTTTAATATGTTTCACCAAGAGATAAGCGAAACCTCCGTGTCACTACTATTTTATACAATGCTTAGTTCATTACTTTTAACAACACAAATCAATTCACTCCATACAAAATACAATGTATCTCAATGTAGTGTGTGACATTCATAATTTATATTTGATCAAAATTAATATTTCCAGAGATCTTATGACAATCTTCAAAGATCCTCCACCAGGATTATTCGTTGTAGGTGACGAATCAGATATTCGTTATGTGCACGCTATAATTGTTGGTGTAATGGATACTCCATATGAAGGGGGTTTCTTCTACTTCATCCTGAAATGTCCATCAGATTATCCAATCGTACCGCCTAAAGTTAAATTCATGACTACAGATGCTGGACGTGTTAGATTCAACCCTAATTTATACAAAAATGGAAAAGTATGCCTCAGTATTTTAGGGTAAGATGCAATAAAAAAATTTCTTGAATTAAAATTTGTAATGACTTAAATCTATGAAAATTGATTGTTTTCTAAACAGTCTTCATTAAGTGAAGCATTTTCTTATAAATCTTGTGATATTTTGTCCTTCTATCTAGATAGCTAGTAGTTGGTTAATTGGTCCCATTTAACTGTTTTTGATTATACTCTACTTTCAAGAAGAAAAAATAGTTTATTTAATTATAAAATTTCTAGCATTTTTAGAAGCATTGAGTTCTTTTATCATACCAATACTACACAATTCTAAATTTCATACATTAGAATGAATATAACTGAAACTCTTTCTTACTTCAACTTGTTTCTTATTCTTATAGAACTTGGACTGGTCCAGCTTGGAGCCCAGCTCAACAAATATCGACAGTATTGTTATCCATACAAAGTCTAATGAATGAGAAACCCTATTTTAATGAACCTGGATATGAAAAGGTAAATTTTCGGCTAATATTGTGTCATAAAAATGAAATAACTAAATGAGTAAAAATTTGAAATTTTGAATTTAAAAGTATGCTATTTAGTATATAGATGATCTTGGCCCGCTTGAAAACTATTCATGGGCAGTCTATACAACTTTTTTTATTAACCTCTAAAACATTGGAAAAACGGAATTCGTGATTTGACTGTGTAAGACAAACCAAATTCTGCTCCTTTTCTTAATTGGTGAAAATCGCATGTGAATATCACATACATTTTAAAATAGTTTAGTATAATCTGGTAACAATATTGAGAATGAAAAATATTGAAAATGCAAAACTGAGAAATCGCGCTGATAAAATGTAACAAATACTTCAAATAAAAATAAGTATCAAGAACTACAAAAGAAATATGAAACGATCATTAATGAAAAGGAAAGATTGATTTCAACAAATGAATTTATGGAAAAGCAACTGGAGAGGGGAGTTTAAGAATATTTTTTGTAACTATAAGACCTTATATGACCAGGCGATTTCTTCGGCAAATAAGACTTTCTTTAGTAAATACATTGCAAACTCCAATAATAAATTCAAAGCAGTATAGAAAGTGCTTGATTCCGTGTCAGGCAAGAGTAGCTTACCTCTCAGAACAGAATGTCCAGTCGACTTATGTAACAATTTTAATGACTTCTTCATTGGTGAATCATGCCCTGATGGTCCTTTGGGACACCTAATGCTCCAAACTCAGGTAAAATCGAAAATTCATTCTTTTTCTTCAATATCACAGAGAGGGAGGTTATTACTGCAGTAAAATCTCTCAGAACCTCCAACTCTTGTGGATATGATGGTGTTCCTATCTCTATCATAAAACAAAACGATCCATCTCATCAGTAAGCCCCTGGCGCAGATTATGAACTGTTCTTTTCATAATAGCTGTTTTCCTGATGATTTGAAAATTTCTTTAGTAAAACCTCTTTTTAAGAAAGGAGACGTTAATTAATTGAAAAATTATAGACCTATTCATATTCTATCAAGCTTTTCTAAAATTTTTGAAAAAATTTTAGATATCAAACTCTTGCACTTTTTTTCAAAATTTAAAGTGATATTGTGCTCTCAACATGGTTTCACAAAAAGCAAGGACACCGAAACAGCGGTATATGAGCTGGTAAATGCAATTATTTCTACACTTGAAGATGGCGAGGTTCCATTAGAATGTGTGGTATTCGAGATATCTCTCTTAGATTCATTGAAAGCTATTTAAAAAAAGACAACAGAAAGTTATAATCAACTTAGGTGGTAAAATGTAACAATCTGAGAATAGGGTCCTTTCAAGAGGAGTTCCTTAAAGAAGCGTACGCGGCCGTTTATTTTTCATTATTTATATCAACTCTTCCGGAAGTTGATTGTACAATAGGCAGTACACTTTTTTTTTACGCTAACGATAGCAACTTCCTCATTGCTTCTTCTGGTGTTGAATCGTGCATAAGAGTTGGTGGAACATTGGTTGCAAAGATGGACGGATGGTGTAGCAACAGTGGCTTGGTCATGAATAAGAGCAAAACTCAGGGTGTTATTTTCCGTAGTAATTATTCTAAAATGAATTGCCCGTCAACTTTCGAGACTATGACATCATTCTTGGAGAAATGGTTAATTTCCTGGGTATTATACTCGACAGGCACATACGATGGTCTCCGCATGTCAGTAAGTGGAGGAAAAAATTGAACTCAGTAATATACACTCTTGTAGTCATCAAAAGCAAGATAAACTCTGATGCTGTTCATACTTCATATTTTGCCAATTTTCAGTCCGGTATGTCATATAGTATTATCTTTTGGGGTAATTCGCCTTTTGCGAATGTTTTCTTATCTCAGAAAAGGGCTATTTGAAGGCTATCATTTATATTTAGTTTGGGTTACAGAGGATTTTGTCGGGGTATTTTCAAGGCTAGTATTTTAACTTTTCATGCTTTATACATTTATAGACTTATGTTTTTTTTAAAACAGCATCCGCATTATTTCAATAAATATAGAAATGAAAGTTCGACGCGACGGATATTTACGGATATCACTTGCCTGTTCACTATAGCTCCAGGTTTGCCAATGGCCCTTTATATATGGCTATGCGAACTTTAACCTCTTGCCTAAGTGTCTGCAAGTAACTGAGAGCTATGAGGTTTTCAAAAAGATACCATTTAGTCAACTTATTGATTGTGAACCATATACTTTTCATGAGTTTGTAGTTTCTTGTAATATTGGAAAAGGAAATTAAATAAATAAATAAATAATAGTTGAGACTATTTCTGACTTTTGTTCAAACTTTATTTTGACCTGTTTCTTATGTATTGGAAATACTTATTGGAATTGAATTATATTATTATTTGTAATACAGTTTGAAGATTTCAGTAATCATATGTTTCTAATACAGGTGTTTTATTAACGTTCACTAATTAATTTTAGGAAAGGTGGCCAGGTGATGTAGAACGTTACAATGAAATTTTGAGACATGAAACTCTACGTGTTGCTGTATGCGGTATGTTAGAAAATGAATGCCATCTTATTATTCCAGAACAACTTAAGGAAATTATGGAAACCACATTTCTGCAATTTTATGACCTTTATATGGAAACATCTAAAAATAAAATAGATCTTGATGGAAAGTCTTATACAGTGAGTGTTCATTTGTTCTTTGCTTAATTTCAAATCAGGTAACACATTCCATAATTAATCATACATATTTACTTAATCATTTTATGTCAATTTACCCAACATTTTGTGGTACATTTTTAAAGGAATCATATTATGTGTTTGTTAAATTAGACATATCATTCAAGTGTACCTAATGGAAATGGGTTGCACTAAAAGAAAAAAACCCTTTTAGGTAAACTCCAAGTTTTCATAAAGTTTTATTTCCATCCTCATGGAGACGAGATATAAAATAATATCATCAAAAATTTGACAGTGAGTTAAATGAATAATTTATTATCTGATTTGAGGTTATACCTAAATTCTGACAATGGTAATATTTTGTTTAACATGCATATATTATTATAGGAGCTGACCGGGCCAACATTGTTTTGCCATATAAATTATTATATATATATATATATATATATATATATATATATATATATATATATATATATATATATATATATATATATATATATATATATATATATATATATATATATATATATATATATATATATATATATATATATATATATATATATATATATATATATATATATATATATATATATATATATATATATATATATATATATATATATATATATATATATATATATATATATATATATATATATATATATATATATATATATATATATATATATATATATATATATATATATATATATATATATATATATATATATATATATATATATATATAATCAAATCAACAATATATTTAATGTATTTCATTGGATAAGGATTAAAATCGCTTCGAAAATTCACCATTATTTGTTGTAAAAAGTAAATGACAAAAAATGGATATCCATAAGAGATAGACATATACCATACCAGAGTTTTCTGTAGACCTCTTCAATGTGTATAATACTTAGTACATTATTTCTATAAATCTCGTAGGGTTCAGCCTGCGTTTGCAATGTAAGCGGAAAAAATATAATTATTTACGACATCACATTAGAAACCTCAAAAATAACAGTATTTCTCCACTATTTAATGGATGTTATTATTCATATAAACCTTCCTCTTTAATCACTCTATCTATTTAAAAAAAACGTATCAAAATCTGTTGCGTAGTTTTAAAGATTTAATCATACATAGGGATATGGGGACAGTTTTATACTATGTACTGATATTCATTCCAGATGTGCTATCGAAAAACCACCACTTTTACGTAACAATAATGTTACCTGAAAGTCAGTCATAAACAGTGTATGCACCAGTATTTTAACTTCCAAACAGGAGACATTTGTGTAAAGTAACTTTTTTAAATATTTAATTGATTCTTCCAAGGGTTCATTTTTCTCAGGACATTAATAATAATCATCAAAGTATAATCTCAAATAGTGTAAGTAGAAAATTATTCATTCAACTTACTTTAAAATCTTTGATGGTATTATTTTGTAGTTTCTTTGAGGATGAAAATAAAATTTTACAAAGACTTGAAAAACCTGCATTTAAATGAATAAATTTCTACAGGATCCGTTTGGCGCTGGCGCCGTCGTCACATTTGAATATGCAAAGATTCTAGAAAGGCTGGAGACTATCCGGGGAAATTTAGCAAAGAAACACGCTATTCCTGTTGATTTACCTCTGACTGATGGAGAAGGATCAGATGAAAAAGATGACAATGATGAATGATTTGTTCAAAATTAACATGTATTTACTTATCTGTTGTAAATATTCTTAAATTACTCAATCTCATACACCAGTAAAGGTTTATTATCTCCAAGGTTTATCACAACTATTAACATAATTATGTAACAAAATAATGTGTTTTCATTACAACAAGAATTATTTTATTTAACTCGCTTCATTGAAAAGGAAAATTGTCCTGGAATCTCAAAAAAAAAAGTTTTATGCCAATTAGAACTATATGAATTATGCTATTTTATTTTAATTATGTTTGAACTCAACATAATTCAGAAATTTTTTGTTTCTACTTTTATCATTGGATTAAATAATAATTCATCACTGTTTTAGCTGTTATAAGTAGTTTTTATATGTGACGTCAAGTGTGAGGTTTTGTTTAACTTCCTTAACAATTACATTTGAAGGAGCAAAAGTTATAATATAAATATATATATCCTATTATTTATGCATAGGTTATTGAAATAACAAAAAAATTAAATATACACTTTTTGCAATTTCAGTTTTATTTTGGGCTTTTTACTGTTTCTTTAATAAAAATTTTGTTAAAAATTATGGCAGCGTATCTCAAGAAACTTGCATGTTTTGAAAGGGTACGTACACACACACATATATATATATATATATATATATATATATATATATATATATATATATATATATATATATATATATATATATATATATATATATATATATATATATATATATATATATATATATATATTGCTCAAATAGATGAAGTTTACATCTCATCAATTTTATTTTTGAATAACAATGTATTATCAATTTCGAAATGTGATTGAGTGATATACTATGTTTGTGATTGATATAAATGGCTAGTGTATTACTATAAACTGTCCAAATATAAAGAAAAATTATGTTCTATAATTCATTTCAAAGCAAATTGTATTTTGACAGGTTATTTCGATTTGTGTACTTATATTTACATAAAGTATATTTTTCTACTGAATGTTGGTTTTTTATAGTGTATATATTGAAAGATACAAACAAGTCTTTTATGTTGAATTATTGAATAAAAGCAAAAAACATGATGTCGTTTTTCTTTAGATGTCCTGGCAAAACATATGACAATAGGCGATCAGTAAAAATAATGAGCTTTATATTTTTCATATTCCTTACAGTTGCATAAATTGCCAAATCACGTTGTCACACAATTAAAAATGTGTAGAATTGATATGTAATATGAATCAAGAAACATTAGAACAATAATTATCCAAACATCTATTTGTCAATAACTACATATCCAATAATTTCTCTTAATAACTCTTGAAAAAATAATAGAACAAATGGAAAACCAAATATGTAAAGAAAAACAAAGTAGTACACATTTTATCAGTTTTATTAGGTATTTGTCCAATATCACACTACCTATAAATAAGTAACTTTAAGCAAATACCACAAATCGGCAAATTGAAAATATAAATAAGCTTATAATACACTTATGTACATATAAAACACACATTTAAATGAAATAAATTGCTAAATACACATAAATATAACATAATACTTGACAAAAAAATTACAAATCACACATTTTCAAAATGGCACAAAAATTTTTGTTAGAAGTATTGGAATAATTTGAATGAATAAGCGAAAGAAAACATTTATAAAATCTGAACATTCTATTGCACACAAAAAACCAATTGATAATTCAAATTATCTAGTCATGACACTTGTGAAATTTTATATACTGAAACTGGACAGATAAAGTAAATCACAGACAAATGTGATCTGGAGATAAATCCAACCTATATATATATAGTTGAATGTTTCACGAATGTAGATATGCATTTTCAGTGTTTTAGCGGTTGTTCTAGCGCCGCCGCCGTTCAAGGATTTGCACTCGAAAATCCTGGGACGGCGGCGCTCGGACAACCGCTAATACACTAAAAAAAAAATACATATATATATAGGATTTAACTACATTAGCTTACAATAAACAGTTTTTTGTTAAATCATAATGAAATAATAGATTATTCAACTTATTTATGATGAATCAGAGAAAGCTGTTACTTCTAGAAGAGGAAAAAATATTAAATATATCTTATACAATAATTAGGCCTCCTATTAGTAAGTCTTCACTAACACTTAGCATTGATACATTGAACTAGTGGCTAGTTATAAAGCAGATCCCAGTTTTGAAATATGAATTTCGAAGTTATATTTGAATAAGTTTTTCCAAATAGTCATCAAGAATTTTATATTGAAATTTTTTTTTTGAGAATGAGTTAATTCTGCTTTCATTCCGTTATACTAGGATCTGTATTCATAAAATAACATTTATCCTCACAACTGCAATAGTTTAGAAAAAGTGCTAATACACCATTAAATCGTTGAATAAGCACACTCATTTTTCAGTTCTTTATCTTTAAGTCAATTATCGTAAACAAAACGGTTTCTATAAAATAATTTACTTAAATTATCATCTTACCGATATTGTACGATGACAAATTGATATAGACGTAAGAATAAAGATATACTAAGAAAGGTCAGTCTTTTATAAAGCATCATGCAGTGCTACTGATATAGGTTATCAATTATGCAGAATTTTACTTATGATTTATTGCAACCAAATAGCTCTTAGTAAGGTAACTTTCAATTTTGAAAAATTAATAATTTTTAATTGGAGCAAAATGTCATTATATGTGTAAAGGATATTGAAATTGTAAGTCTTTTTACTGTGATATGAATAAATAATAGCATGTCTTCTTTTCAATAACCGAAATATTTTCGTAATACAATCATAGAACATTATTATACAAAATGGCCTAATAAATGATATTTGACACTTGCATTGTGAATATTGTAATATCACAACAGTTGTCATATATTTGTAGTTACAAAGTTGTTGAACACAAATTATCATTATAAATATAATTTTCTTAATTTTTTTTTACTAAATACGTTCAAATTAGAACAAATATGTATTCCGCCGAATTTTCTAAATACAAGAACATTAAACTTTTCCACAAGTTCAGAAAATAGATTCTTGCAAAATTTTATAAATGAGAAAGATAATGATTATATTTAGTTAATAGACACGGTTTTCGATTTCGTTGCATAAAGATTTATTCAAATAAAATATGTAAATATTGCCTATAGCGACAGTTAGATAAAGAAATCATTACTCAATAATCATCACAAAGGTTTCTTAGAATTTACGTAATTTAACCGAGCTTAATTGTTTTAGACATAACTTTGCGATATTTTTTGAACATTGGAGAGTTTACGAAAAGAAGTTATTCTATAATTTATATAACTCCTAACACAATTCTAATTATTTGAATGCGTGACATCTTAGCTCTCGGAATGTAGAATTTCGGGAATGCGACGGATATGCATAGAAGGAAGGGACATGTATAATTACTCTCATCTGAATAATTCATGATACAGATGTCGACATATGAAAGATTCAATTTCGTTGTCTTCATAACCTTTGAATAATTCTTAGATTTTTTACTTCATTTCAATAATATTCTGATCGAGAAAGAAGTAAAATATAAAAAGGTTAAAGATGAATTACGAACGAAACATCCACATAGATTAAAGCATGAAACCTTTAAAGAAAAGGTGACCGTATGGAAGCACTTAAGCATTGCATTGCGTTAAGAAACATGGAATATTTCGAAGGAAATTTTTATGTAGCAGAGTGACTACTGCAATGGTTGGACGAGAACATAGTCAACTAGACTTTCAAAAATCACTCAAACAATAATTTGAACAAAAAACAAGAGAATAGAACATTATGCTGCATTTGACAGATAAATATTTAGATAAAAAGTGCTTATAGCTTACTCTTGATAGCAATAATAACATAATATAAAGTACTTCTGAAGTCAAACAGTTATTGAAATTAAAATTATCTCAATTGTAACTAAACAAATAAGAAATCGGAGTACTACATCCCACAAACACCTTCTAGTAAAGATGACAAAATAAAATTTAGAGTTTTCTAATTTTCAACAAGAATCATGTAAATCATTTTATTTCAATTATGTTGTTGAATTTTTCTAAAGTATTTGCACAATAAATTATTATTGATGAAAAGATAACATTTTTGCTGAACAAAAATGGAACTGGAATTGATGACTTCAACAATGACGACATATATTCCAATAAAATGAAACGTGTTCAAGGAATTGAAATGTTATACTGTTCAGATGTGTGGGAGCCTACTGAATTATTTTAATAAAACTAGTGTTCTAAAAATAGTGATTTACAAGAAGAACATTCTCTCATTGAATCAAGCTGATTCATGAGGCAATATATATATATATATATATATATATATATATATATATATATATATCTCCAACTAAACCTGACATGAAAATATTTTCCCCATGTTCCCCAAAATTTTTCCCTATGTCCAAACTGTTACTGCTACTAAATAACATTTAACTCAGCTCAGCTTTGTAATCCTTGGTCTCACCTTAGAAATATAATACAACTAATGGTAAGATTCGTACATCTTACAATTAGTTGATTCAATTTTTGATTTGTCAATTTTCAATGCCTTAGAAAACATTGAATTGACACTTGGTCTTTACCTGGATTTGTTAAGGCCTTCCATTATGTTGATTAAACCATATTACTTTACGAGTTGGAAAGATATGGGGTTCGAGATGATCAATTGAAATTGATAGCTGATAACTTGAGTACCAGTGAACATATTGAAATCAAAATGAATAAAATTGTCTTTTTTATCATAGGTTGTTAATCATCAATACACAGGCCCCACAGGGTAATGTATTTCGGCCTATCCTCTTTATCTTATCTCTTGATCTTAATTAAAGTTGATCTAGCAATTATTACAGTGGTATATTTTTTATAACTTTCAACACTTACTATCATAGCATACTATAATTTATTGTATGACATCATATTCTGGAGTTGTAGCTTCAATGCTGAGTTTGTTTTTTTGAGTCAACAAATTGGATTTATGAGGAGTCTCCAGAAAACGTAAGGTATTTTGGCCTTTCTTGGTTTATAATCTATAAAATTCTATGCTTATTTCATGCCCATCAGCAACTTATATGAAAACAAAAATTCAACCAAACATAATGACCCAATATTTTCACTCCTTCAAAATGTGGGCACTAGATGATCAGTATGAATATTATTAAAAATTTTCGGAAATATTGTCAAATGTTCTTCAATACCCTGCCGCAGACCTGTTTAAGGAAAAAAACCCTGAGTGATGGAAACAATTAAGAGAAATAGAATATAAGAATTTTATAAAACAGGGTATTGAAGTCGAAGTTAATTTTTGAGGTAAAATACTTCCTCTTGTATGGCAAGTGCAATGTTTGAAAGATCCTCTATACCTTTACTTAAAAAAATGCCACTAAAAAAAGGAAAATAGAAATCTGGTCCTGGCTTCATTATTTGGAGATCTTGTGGATATATATGTTATTAGACAGAAAAGCTCAGAAACTGACCCAATTTCTCTCGTATCACACAATCAGAAGAATACTTCGGTAAATATTCACATAATATAGATATCATTGTTTTTGTTACCGAGATTAGATGCCACACATCATTGAACACTACTGAGACTCGCTCAATATATTTTGTTAAATCATTCAATCTTCGTATAATAGTAATTTTTACAAGTCTCACAGTCTGAAGTGAAATCTTATTGATTTAAATAAAATCTAATCTCAAATATTCTCACTACAAATTTCAGCCACTCACATTTAACTAAAATTTAATTTTAATTGCACTAAAATCGATTTCAATATTGCTGTGAGATTTTGACATTCAGTTATTCATTGGATAACCTTCTTGCCCCCACGAGGTTTAATGGATTCGGAGAGCTGCCACATAGCGTCCTCTGGAATTATGTCGTCGAAATTTTCGAAGAATTGTATTATCCTTTCATTCTTCTTGAATGAATATGTACTAGAGAAAAAAAATAAATGAAAATCAACATTTGATTTAAAATGTTTTTCAATATATAAGTTGAATCGCGAATTTCAAAAACTTTATATGTTTTTGAAAATAATGTACTATTTATATATTTAATTTCATGGTATTGGTTTTATTCGTTTCTTCAGATTTTACGAGTACTACATACGACTCAAAATTATTATTGGAAAATTTTAATTCAATTTGAACTAAACAAAAAATGAATTTTCTTAAATTTATTGCAATGAAATAATAAAATGAAGGTTATTACTTCGCCAATATTATAACTCACCACTTTTTGAATTTTTTCATATTCTCCACAATATTGAACTGTTGCCATCTTTTAGAAAAATTAATCATTCCATCTGCCAAATGGTTGCTATTTCCAATGTGAACAAATGTTAGGTCTTGCAGAACTAGTCCTCTATAATAGAATTTTAATTTCATTATGGTAAACATTTTAATATGAAAGGTAAATAAAGGAATTTAATAAAAACCAATATAATTTACAGCTAACTACAAAAAATTAACCGTGAAAAAGTTTCATTCAACATTGATGATCTGATGGATATACTCACATATAAGGTATACAAGGTGGTTGAGTTTCTGCCAAAGCCTGTCGATAGGCTCTAAAACTAGATGAACTGTCTATGAGTGCACAGTATTCTTTCAAACCCTCTTGAACGTGTTTTTGCCATTCTAACCTGCGTATTGGAGCTGAATCTAAAGCTGACAGCAAAGCGAGATATGAATTGAAGTTGTTAATTTTGCGCAAATGTTTCATTATCTTGATAAATTTCAAGAAATACTTTTCTCTAGTTTCTTTATTATTTATCTGAAGAATTTTTGTTCTAGCCCTGAAAATGGTAAAATAATGAATATGTTTCTTCAGTAGAATGCAGAATATTATTATGATTCAAGTTATGCAGTTAATAATTGGTGATACTTTCACGACATACATGGGTGAAGACATTGATATTTGTCATCGGCTCTACTGTATGAAGCAAGTATTTTCTTGGCATTCATGATGTTGATGTTTGTTGGCAGACAAATCTGACAGTTCAGGTTGTGTTATGGTTTACATATTGTAAGAGAACTATAAGATAAATGACCTTTTGGTTTGTATCACTCAATAAATAATGTTGATATTGGAACAATAACAAATTTTTGCAATATTCTGTTTTGCAATGAAGAATTCTATCCAGATATCAACAACGTCAATCAATATTACTAATATCATAACACATCTCGAACAGATGTGCTTACAAATTCATGCAACTTAAATAAGAGTTCCAGCTGGGATATGGATGAATCAATTTATTTATCAAACGTCTATGTGGAGTTCTGGTTTAGTTACTTTTTTCTGGACGTATTTCTTCAGACAACTGCATATACACAGAAAGTCCAAGGGAGTTATGCATATCCATATCAATCAACAAAATAGCATTTTTACGCATTTTGCTATACATCAATCTAACCTCACGGAGTCAGGAAATATACTTTTAATATTTGTTTTGTTGCAATGAACAATATTAATTCTTCATAAAAGTAGATAAGTATTTTATACCTGCCAAGCAAGAAATAATATTCCAAATAGTCAACTTACCAATAAGACATTTTGTTGAAGTGTTCTGTGAATAATGTCAGATTAGGACTTCTTTCCTCATTTTGTTCCTGGGCCCAGATCAGGACCTCAGGAATTTCTATTTTCATGAAAAGTTCAGCATCTAGCAGTGTCATCTGCTCTGCAATGTGTTCCGATTTGAAATCCAAGAGTGTTAACGTCCTTGGAGTTAAAGATATACTTGTTAAAATATTATTAGTACCAGGCAAGTTTCTTTGTTTAATTTCATGTCGCTCTAGATGCTTCACTCTCAATGCCTTAGCTAGAGTTAATTCTCCACATGATATAAGCTGCTGAACAAAGTTCATAAGTTTATGTTGCAGTTCGTCATCTAGATCCACGCTCCTGCAAAATACACATTTCAATATTAGTAGGGCATAATAATAGGGCATCCCAAAAACACCAAAGTAGTGTCGCAAATTTCGTGTAGAAGTTTAGTCATAACATGCTTGGTTTCTCAATTAACCCATTATTACCCTGACAAAAAAAACTTCGAGAAGAAATTTTAAGGAATAATGTTGAATGATGAATATTTGATAATTATATTATACATGTAAAATATAGCTTGATTTAACGAATAAATAGTTTTTGAATATCCTCTACAACCTCTATTCGAAATTTCTCTTGAAACTTTGCCTTCAAGTCGGCACGGGTTATTCTTATCCTATATGAATGATAATTTATATTTCAATAATTGAGGCCAATTATTTATTTATTTATTTTGAGCTATAATGAGGGGGCTTATATATAGGGGACTAGCTATAAACCTAGTGAACAGGAAACCCCCTTTTAACAAATTTAGAACACAGAATAAAGTAACAACCAACTTAAAAACAATTATAAATCTTACATATAGAGGCAAAGTAGCCAAAATACAAAATAATTTGAAACATCCTTAATCGGCATACCATCTTATTTAAAATTCAAATTCACTATTCTACGTACTATCAATTTAAATGATCTTAGTGAACCAGAGAAAAGTTAATGTCATGGGATACCTGGTTGCTCAGTCACAGAACGCGATTAACAAAAAAATTCGATATATAGTTCGCTTTGCATGTTCTCAAGCGAAAGAGAGGAGTGTGTCTTGTAATTCTGTATGTTAAATTAAAATCCTCTTTGCATAACACATTTGGACAATCAACGTAACCTTTAAGTATCTTAAATAGGAAACACATATCGGTCACACGTCTTCTGTTTTCCAATGAATCCAAGTTAAAATAGACAAGCACGAAGTCACAGTTTCTTCTAAAAATTTCATTAGAAGAAAAATTTGAAAAAAGAATTAGAAAGAATATGAAAGGTATGCGTATCAGAAATCGAAAAAAATATGTTCTTATATAAACAGTTGTAACAGTTAATACTATATACTCACAACATTCCAATTAGGCATATGAAAAAAGGGTTACATATTATTTAGTTATAATACTCACGTTAAATCACTCACAACACGCACAATGAGTGCAAATGCTTCTCTAGACCTTGGCCTTTTTTCTGTTCTGTAGTAGAAATAATTATATCTTCTAATTAATTTGCTTATAAGTTCGTATGGAGTGATGAATGTGCGATATGTGGTCAAGAACGCCTCTTGATATGTGAAAACTGGAAAGAAAGTTTAAAAATGAACATCAAATAAAAGTAAAGAATATCTTACATTTGACAATCTTTAATCATGCTAAAAGATAGTTCGTTCAAGGTAGACTTCTTGAAATAATCAGAATTTTTTGAAACATACATAGAACTTGTGGTAGCTAACACATACAACATAATCATATAATACATATGAATGTAACTTTGAACGACTTTAAATTTCTGCGTCCAAGTAAATGTTTATGAATTAATTACTCACAGAAACTCGATGTTTTCAAATTAGGTATTTGTATTATCTTTTTTTTCTCATTCCATTTTGCTACACTTGTTGATGTCGTGTATATAAGGGTATGACTAAGATATTCCTCATACTGTTTCTTATTATAAAAATACTGAACTAATGCAAAATTAATGAAAAGCATTAATTGTAACGTATAAACTGTCAAAAGTGAAAAGTTTACTTTTCAATATAGAAAAGTAATGTTGTCAACATTTATTCACGAAATGGCAAAGAATTATGTTTAGGATTATAAATATAGCAAAAGTAAAAATAATTATTTTTTGTTAAAAATCTTGGGAAACATGCTGTATTTGATATGCATATTATATTGTTACATGTTTAAATGTATATATGCTTGAAATTTATAAAAAATCATCGAATGTTAATAATTCATCATCATATGAAACCATTTCAATCAAGATGTAGTGCAAATGAGTATTTGAAAGTAAGCAATAAAACTTAATTACCTGCATGCACAATTGAAAGTAATAAGATAATTATATGGATTCCATAAGATTACTTGTATCTAAGGTTACCACTCTTCAATTGATATGGCTGTACTTTCAGTATAAAATGTAATGTTGATAATGAATTCAAATACCACAAAATATTATTATTCAATTTCTTGAATTAGTATTTGTTTCGTAACTTTCGATACAATAATCATTTCAAAGAGGGAATGAGAAATGTAAGAAGATGGCTATAAAAGAGTGGTACTTGTGTTGGGGCACTACCTATAACCAATGACATACCATTTTCCTTTTCCTCTATAATCACAATTTGCAGCAAAAATGGGTAAAATGGCATGAATATTCAACAATCATTAGAATACCAATCACATGCAGTAAAATTTTTGCGTGATTGATTTCGAGTGAAAAAAATCTTAAAAATAATTTACCCACCTCCGTTTTTCGTAGCTTTAGTAGCTTGTATGATAAGAGCATCTACTGTTCCACCTCTGATTTCTGGTCCCTCTTCATCTGATTTCTTAAAAATGAGATAATCATCCATATTTAATTTTTCTATTAAGTCCACATCACTTGTATTCGCATCCTCGTTTTCTTTTTCAGGAACTGGCCCAACTTTTACTGTATGTTCCAATAAATCTGGAAGTACCTTCACGGGTTCCAATATCTTAATTTCCGTCGAATTTGGCGATAAGGGAGGAGATTTATTTGAAGTTGTTATACACCTCTGCTTAGGTGGTAATGCAGGAGGTATTGAACTGTTAGCCGATATTGAAGGGGACGGGGTTCTGGAAAACAATCTCAGTGATTAACAGATGTTATGCCTAATACCCTATACTATCGATCAAATGACTGACATATAATACCTAAAAAGGTGTTACACATACATAAAACTGAAGTAAAAAAGAAAATATTAATTTTGTAAAACTTTTGTGAATAATAGATGAGTGCAAAATTATTGATAAAAGAGAGAAATTAAATACCAATAATATTTTATTATATATTCAATGTTATATATTGAAAGTATATATTTAATAATCAATATTTATCTAAATCCAGAGTTACATAGGAACATTTACAGGCAATCTCAAGTACTGTTTTTATTAAACGAAATAAAAGAACAGAAATAGCGTCGCAAATCCTGCAGAGGGAAATAATACCTCCCATACATTAATTTATTTTTTTTCATTCCCATTCCATTTGGCTTTCCATAACTTGGTAATAAACATATGTAATAGTTGATGGCAGTGAAACTGTCATCAATAACATTAAATAAAATATTCTTTTTTATTCTCTTTACATAATATTTAATATTTAGTTTAATTCATAACAGTATGTTTTCATATAACCACTCTTTTAAGTTCTCATTAGATGATTTTTTAATTATATCTAAATCTTTCAAATTATTTGACAGTTGATTAAAAATTTTTATCGCTTTTATGCAACTCTTTTCGCTTATTGTCCTATGTACCCTTGGCAGTGGTATAATTTTATATTGATGAGGCCGATACTTGGTGAAAATTAATATCCATAATGAAACAATACTTATAATTTTCTCATAATTAAATACAAATACGCATGACGACGTTTCGAAGTACTACTTCTTTATCAAATGCTGCATTAATGATCATCATTATTAATCAAACTCTAAATATTGTTTCATTATGTATAATTTTATGCCTAGTTTTACTAGCTGAATTTATATAGATATTTTTAAGGTGATTATAGTAATACTTAAGACTTTCCAGAGGAAACAGCTGATGTAAAGTTATGTTTTTCTTTTCAACAAACTTATTTTTATGAAAACTAATTTTAACAATCTATTCTGTATTTTTTGTAGGCGATCCAGATTATTTTTATACTCTTATATTTATTTGTATAAAACTTTTGTGAATTACTCAATAGATGGGTGCAAAATTATTGATAAAAGAGAGAAATTGAATACCAATATTAAAAATATATAGTGTTAGTATATATTTGAATACTTTTCAACTGCTATCTGAAAAAACTTCTCATTCTATTTTAATAGAAGTTCATTCAACAACAAGAATAAGAGTATGAAAAATTAACACTAATATTTTGAGAACAAAAAAATATGGGACTGACAAAAGAAACAATACCGTTAAAATTTTTTTTCATTATTCTAAAAACAAAAGGTCCCAATACCTACCTTCTAGTTTCTGAATTTGAAGGAATAGATAAGGAATGAGACTGAGAATGCAATGAACGACTAGAAATTTGACTGAAGGAACATGATTGTGTAGTAGGTAGACCTGGAGATGCCTGTTGAATCCACTGCTGCGCTTGTGCCATATGTACTGAATGTCTCATCATTTCTTGATCATTTTCGTTTGACTGACAATTTCCAAACATTTCCATATATGCCATTACTGAAATTTTAATTAATCTTTATAAAAAGGTTTGTGTAAACACATTAAATCCTCAATTGTATACGAAAAACTATAAGCTAAAAAAGAATTTTAATACAAATAAATATATTGACATATCAGTTGATTAATTGATTAAAACCATCATTATATGAATATTGTAATATTTAATTATTAACTTTTGTTTAAAATATGAACAAACTTGTTATACTATTATATCAATCTGATTAATGAAATCTTACTAATATTAAGTTGAAATAATTTTTTCTGTATATTAAATATACTTTTAAGTATATATTATTATGTATATTAAAAATGAAAAACTACTTATATGAAATAGGTACTAAGAAACATATAATTTTAAATATACGAGACTAGAACTTGAAACTGAGAGAAATCTGATCCTTCTGAACAACTATCTTGCAATAATTTTTTTAAGGGATTGGTTTGATGTTCTTGTGTAATGCAGATAGCCAGTTAGGACATAAATTAATAAATGAAAACATATATTTCAAAAATGCCAATAACTTCATTCAACCTTTACATAATTTTCAAGGCAATCAGCATTTTAGTTTTGAAAATATTTTGAATGTTGTGAAAAAATCCCTCTTTGTTCAATATAATTGACATTCTGTTGAATTAATATATTATATTGCTATTATTAATATAAATATTGCTATTTGATAAAAACTAGTCAGTTGAATTCACATTCTGCAGTTGTTTATTGAAATCTCATTCAGACTATATTTATTCATTATTATGAAATAAGAGATAATATGAGAAAATACTTAATTAGTTAATTTAAAATTTTTGATCAATTGAAGATCAGGTATGAGAAAATTTGATGCTAATCAAATTATTTGATAATTTATTCTGAACAGTTCAGTAAAATGTATGTGAAATTTTAGAGAAATATTCGACTGAAGAAATAATAATAATATTCCTTTATTCAACAGTCATCATACTTTTCAACAAAATTGTATCAGAACAATGAAAGTGAATTACGTCCAAATTAAATTTACAAAGATTCTTTACATGTTTGGAAATATTCAGCTAAATTATATGGTTCACAATTAAGTATAAATTCATATATACTTTTCTTGAAGAGCTCATGTTTTCTCATTTGCTTCAAATATTTAGGCAATGCGTTGAACAATGAAATGCCCATATAATGCGGTCCTCTTTCTGTGCGCGTATGAGTATGTCGGGGATATAAGAAAGTATGTATTTGTCTTGTATTATTTTTGTTTCTACAATTTTCAAAGTAGAAATCCTTACTATGTACATAAAGTAGTAACCTATATATGTATAGGCCATAAACGGTCAGTATTCCACTAGATCTAAACTTACATCTACATGATTCCCCATATCCAGACAAAACATCGTTCGTAATACCCATTTTTGAGAAACAAAGATCTCCTGGACATGTGAGGAGCTACCCCAAAATATAATGCCGTAATAAGATGAAACTCTATTATTTTGGTGAAGAAACATATAATTGAAGGTGTAGAAAAATATTACCAGCAAAAATAGAATAAGCAATGGAATTTTATAACAATTTTGAGTAATACAAAACTACATACACTATTCACTTGCACAAATGCTCTTAGGGAATAATTTTGTCTTCGTAACAACCCAATTTAATGATTGGGATGTAATCATCATTAATTGAGATGCAATCATAATAATTATTTGGATGTGAGAATATGCAATCTATTCACAGATAGCAAATTGGATGAAGTTAATGTTGCAAAGTACAAGCAAAGCGAAATAAAAAATCTAAATCTCTCTGTGCGTCTATAAAATAACTAAAAAACGAAAAATAATATCACAAGGAGAAAGTATGTAAATATAAACTGAACTGACATCATATTTGAAGATACTTCCACTTACCAGAATATGCCACTGATTGGAACACTATAGAATAAAATAGCTTTACAATTTTGATAACATTTTAGAACATTTTAAATTTCAAACTTTAGTAAATGGTCCTTAGGAAATGACCTATCACAAATTACCAATGCAATTGTTGTTTTATTTTAAAATTATTTTACAAGTAACTTACTGTGCTTTTTCTTCATTGGCAGTGGTGGAGGTTTGCTACCATCATCTTCTGTATTTGTTACAATGCTTGATAAACTCTGATGTGATTGGTGCATGTGGCATGTCACCAACACTTCACCTTCTGTAAATAAATAAAATCAGTTGACTCCATATATAACAAGAAGAAACATAATAAAATCAAAGTGAAGGACAACCATCGTTAGAAAATATATGAAGAAATATAATTCTTTAACTGAAAAGATATAGTGAGTATAATATACAAAATAAAAAGGTTTATGTTTTTACTTTTTTTTATATTTTGCTTTTTTTTTAATTTTTCCACAAAATTGCTATTGTTATATCATTGAACCTTTTTTTTCCAGCTCCAGTGTGAATACAAATAAGGCTCACCTAAATTAGTTTCAGGTACATTATCATATGGAGAGGGCAATCGATCCTGCTTTTTCTTAGTCTTTTGTGGAATGGGTGGAGGTGATACAGTGTGGCAATCAATAGCATGGACAGTACAGTCGTTGTCATCCCTTCCTAAGCTGTATTGTGTCGTTGTTGAAACGATGGAACTGCTACTACTGGTTTTTTGATTTGAACTTCTAACGCTCAAATGATTTACAGTTGATTCACTCAAACTGTGTGATACACTTTCAGATTTCACCATTTCAGTAGACGAATGTGCCGAGTGTTTGACGACTTGCTGAGAACTCATTGTACTCTGTTGTGAACTTCTTTTAGAATAATATGATGATCGGTAGGATTCTGATGAAACTATACCAGAATCTGTATTTGATAACCTATGATAATCATATTGTGCTTGGTTCAAGTTAGCATGATTAGATACGCTAGAACTGAGAGATGATTCTTCCCAAGAATTGTATGATCCATTTGAAGCTACAAAAAAATTTAGATTTTTTAAAAAATTATAACATTACATAGAAACTAATTATAAAATACTAAAATTAGATATTGATGTAGAAATTAAAGTATTGAAATCTATTCAATGTAATAAATAATGAGTATCATATGAAATTATCCACAGAGTCAATAAAAAGCAATGCAAGCCTCTATGAAACTACAAATTTTTAGAATGTAGGAGACAAGAGATAATTTAAGATGGAATACAAGTAATTGTTAAAAGAATGTATTGTAACTCTACATATTTTCACTGGTTTTCCCAGTGTTACTGAAAATGTTACTTCTATCTAGAAGTTTTTAAAAATTAATCAAAATATGAATAAAATGCCATATAGTGTACATGAATTACTTCAGCATGAGGAAATTTTCATTTGTTGTATTGCCATATTAACCAAATATAAATGAAACTATTTACTACTGCCTTATTATGGAATTAACATTTTTATCAACTACTATTTGGAATTATATTTATTACTTATATGACATAATCTCTCACAAAAACTCTGACTGAAATCTGAAGGCCATAGCCACAAAGCTCTTTTAATAATATCATACTTTCACTTACTGAATATGTCTGAACAATGATTTTCAAATGAATTATCATAATCATATATAGGGTCCATTAAAGCTTTAATTTCTTCTTCTTCTCTTGACATATTTAACATTGAATCTAGGCTACCACTTCCTGATAGTAATGATATGGAATCGTCTGGAGATTTTGACCTGAGAGATATTCTGTAAAAAATTGAGTTTATGATGTGATACAAAATAACAATAAATGAAAATATTAAGAATCATCACAGACAGAAAACTGTATATTTTTTCTTTCAAGATGTAAGAAAGTAGACACAAAATCTATTTGGTATGACGATCTATATTATATTGTCTTCAACCTAAATGACAGCCAACTGCTACTTGTAAGTAGTATGGAGCTCTTCTACAGAAAAATTCTATCACTGAGGAGATAATATTTTTTGTGAAATAATTATCAAATTGAAATATAAATTAAACATATACATTGAGATTGAAAATAATTGTATTATATTGTCACCTAGGAATATATTATGAGTGGACAGTTTTAATTAAAAAACTAATTTAAAATGAATTTCTTTTATGGATTCTCTAAATTTTCTCTCACTGTCATTTGATATTAAGAATGCGATTAGATTCACATTAGTTATAACATGAACGACTAAAAGTTTTTCAAGTAATATCTAAAATTTGATAGTTTCCTAAGTGTGTACAATAGTTTTTCAACTATAATCTCATAAAAGGCCTATGCTTTGTAATATTGCTTAATTGGACGACCTAACTATAATGAAATCATAAATACATCTAGCAGAGCTCTTTTGTACATCAATTCTCAATGAATATAAATTACATAAATTCACTATAGTTATAATAGAATATGTGTGTCCATTAAAATATTGTTTATTAACAGTGGATAACACGTAAAAAATTTACCTTTCCAAAATCGATGGAGAAATTTCCGATGTGAAATTGTCATCAACCAACTGATTCAAACGGCAGCTTTTCTTCTTAGGTGGAAGGGGAGGAGGAGTTATACATTTTGTGATATCTGAACGAAGAATACTGAAAAGAATAAATCACTTTTTAAACAAATTATTTCAGTACAAAATACTTGAAAAATATGAGCTACTGTTCCTATGACTTATCATAACCAAGAAATTTTTAGAATGCTTCTTTGACTTCCTATACTCAATAGTGCTGGAATTTTGCAAGAGCAATATTCGAGGGCGATTTTTGAATATTTAAATTTTAACGGCGATTATTACTGGAAAATGTTATTAAAATATATCAATTTTAATGGGAAGAATTTTATAACTTTAATACAAAAATTTATATAGTTAATTGAATGTTCGCTAATCTCTTGGTGAAACATTGTTTAATATATTAAATAAAAAACACTTGGCTTAGTTTCACAAAATGTTATAATGAATACTTGACGATTGTTTCGGGTGTTACCCCATTTTTGAAAGTTGAACTGAACAACATTATTCAACTAACATTCTTATATACCTATACATCTTTACCTGCAATAGACTTTAGCTGATATCGATGTCTCCAAAGTAGAGGGACAGGTTGATATACAGGTAAAATTATTGAATTAAATCTAAGAATTATGGAATAACAAAGGTCTTACATTAAGAATTTGAATAAAGTAACAATGGTAATAAACTGAAGGTAAGTTGATCATTTAATATCTATGAAATCTATGTTTATGAGTGTAAATCTATGAAATGGTTATTGTGAATTCACAATAACCAATTGTGTATTCAATTGTGTTTTTTATTTAATGTACAAAAATTTATGATATGATGATTTCTTAGCTATGTTATTTCTTTTCTAATATGAATGTATTTTCAAAATACGATTAAATTTAAACATACCCATCTGGTAATGGCGGTTTTGGAGGAGGTCCAGAATCTTGTAATATTGATTCTGTACTGTGGCTTCCCCTCACAATGGAATGGTTCGATGTTTTTTCCAAAATATCTATTTCCCTTGGCGTAAGTGGAATATCAGGCAGAGAATTTCGTTGTGAGTTCATTTCCAGATTACTGTTTCCATAAGAAGATAATCTTGGTGTTGTTTTATAGCTCGATTGTTGATGTTTGATCTTTTCCTTGGCAAGTTCTATCAAATCCTTAAAACATATGATGCAATTAAGACCATGTACTGAAACTACAATGTATTACAATATTCACCACTGTATTATTTGAAAGATTTTATCTTAACATACTTTTCATCAATAATTGTATTAAAATCTGAGTACAATTATTATAATAATTGTAATTGTAATATACCACAGTATACATTATACTAAATATATTTAAATAATTAAATCAATATTTTCAAATATATTAAATTATCTGTTTAGATCAAAGTTTTTTATTGTAAATCCTATCACTGACGCCAAATTCGATCATGGGTTAATGAAATACAATAACGGAATATAATCGTGTTCATTTTTAGAAAATTTAATATTTGATGACTGAGATTGAATTCTTGCTTAACTCTTGGTGAAACATAATTGAATATTAAAATAAATTAAACTCTTGGCTCAATGTTTCACGATTTATTCAACAATATGTATAAAAAAATTTGTTGTACGCTAAATTTGTTGTACGTTCCTTATAGTAGTTTAGTCTTGAAAATGAGCTAACGCTCGAAACATGTTGACTATACATATTGTTAAATAAATCGTGAAACATTAAGCCAAGAGTTTAATTTATTTTAAAATTTAATATTTGAATATAACTACCATCAATATCTTCGTCAATTTTATTATTTCTGATCAAAAGTTAGTCTAAAATATTCCTGCAGGACTTGAGTGAAAGGCAACATTTATCATCTTGTGAAATCCTTCAACACAAAAAATACCTTGACTGCGTTTTCCATCTGTGACACAATCTCCTCAACATTCTGCTGATCTAATTCCGCGGTGTTGCAGTCAATTAAGACATCATCGCATAGTTTAATAAGTCTAGCTACACTGTGGTACATCCTCTGGGTAGCTGACAAAACACTTGAACTTGAATCAGCCGCGACAGATGATTTTATTGCCAAATTGATATGCCACACACTATCCAGGATGAGAGTGCCATTACCAGGTAGCATCAAGAAAATTTGTTTCCTGAAGACATCTCTGAAACAGGACAACCAAATTTAAATATCAAACAAGCATTTTGAAAAATTATCATTTTGTTAAGATATTGTGATTAATTTATTTCTTCAAAGTATTTTTCCTGATATAAATCTTTTAGTGACAATTAATTAAAGCCCTGATCTGAATATTCAATTTGAAACACTGCATATTTTCTATATTTACGATTTGGAGTAATAGATCAAATGTTTTAATACAATTTTATAGTGCCACTGTTAACTCAATTGACATTGAGAGACTTAAATGCTAACAGAATGAAGCAATGAGAATTATCCTAGAGAAAAAACGGCAAGTGGTATCCTGGGATTCACCAGGATATGTTTAAATACTTGTACTACTTTTTCAAATGATTAATATTGTTTTCTAATGATAACATACTATACTAATTTTCTCATTTTTAAAATTCTTATATGTAGAGTATGTAAGCGATTTCTCCTATATACCTAGTTGTTACTTTATGATATATTTTGTCCTCCTTTTTTGGGCGCAGACTTCTAACGCGCTGACGTCGAATAAAAAGGCCAAGTTTTTAAACGAAACAAAAGAATTAAAGATATGTTGAAGAAGTTAGATTGGATAGGGGTAAGGATATGCTGTAGATACATGCCCCAAATTTTATACATAAAATAAAGAGTGTAATAAAGTGTAATAAATGAAGTGATCAGATTACCTGAAAGACAAATTGACAAGGTTTTGTGAAGTTTATGATCACAGTAGGTACCAGAAATTCAGAAAAATTTATATTTGATCATAGGAAAATCAGAACGGCACACAACTTATCTTTTTTAGGGCAGTTATATAGTATAATACATTTTAAACCAATTTAAGAAAACTGAACAAGTTGAAATTCTTCATGAGGTAACTGAAAATACTTCTCAGTTGGGAAGAACTGAGAAAAATGTTCTTCGATAGACTATTGATATTTATGTCCTGATTGTGTGATTAATTATATCGCATTTTAATTAGTATAACACAGTATGTTAAATGAACAGTGTTATTATTATTGTGAATTCACAATATACCTGAAATGTTTCAGCGCCAATTCGATCTGCTTCCACAACGTTTCCAATTCCTCAATTGGCCCCTTATTTTCAGGGTATATGTGATGTTCTACCATGTCCATTTTTGGTGGACGTCCCTTTGGACTCTGCGAGCGCGCAATTTGTACTCCTCCAATTCCGCCGCCAGGACTGCGAATCTGCGATATCTTGCCCAGGAAGTCGTCCTTGAAAGAGCGTGCCCTCCTTGCGAGTTTGGTACTTTTGAATGATGGTTTATGGCCGCCCGGACCTGAACCGGCCAGAGGAGATGGTGTTGGATTTTCGTTTTCTGCAAAAAAAATGCAATGAACTTGCTATTATTTTTTTTGCTTTAATAAACTTTGAAAACATAATCTATAACTGAGAGAAATAATCTCGATTAACAATATCTATAGCATAATATCACAGGCAATATATAGAAGAATTAGGAAAGAATAAAGAAAACTTGTAGAGGAAATGAAAAGACTGACCAGGGGTAGAAGGAAATGGAAAAAATGTGTGATTACCCATCTGACCCCTGAACAGCGCCATATATCAAGAAGAACTTTACGACACAAAGAAAATGCGACATATGCTTGAAAATAAAATATGAAATCTTTAATTATAGGTGTGTTTTTTATGAAAACATATTCTATATAGATTGCAATTTTAGTTTCTTCGCTAACTACTTATGATATATAACATAAGTACCTGAATATATCATCTTACACTAAGTTCGACGGTCATATACTATTCTTCTATTCTGAATACTATTTTTCAATTTTATATCGATGTTCTGATTTCAAGAATAATTAGAAAATATTTTTTCATGTTTAATGTCCTTTACTCATCAATGCTGGTTTTGGTGACCAAAACGTGAATATGTATGTTAAGTATAATACCTCACATTACCGTTTCTATTGGATATAAAACTTTTTTAAATTTAAAATGTTTATATATGAAATTGGAGTTAAGAAAATTTATTGATTTCAATCACATCAAAATTTTCAACTGCATTTTTCCTAAAAGTCAATAATATATATACGAGATATTTTTCAAAAACGTAGAACAAGTAGTATTAAACATTACAACGGTTTTAATAGCCAAGAAAATGCTGAATTATATTTTTATATCACGTAGCTACGTATAACCTTTCATTAGTTTTTTGGTTTAAGTACCCATAATTACATTTTAACCTTTTTAGCATTTGGGATTCTGTATTTCAACATTTGTTTCATTAGAATATTTTCTTCAACCGAGTTGGCAACATTGACGCCTTAGAAACCATTAACTAAGAAACATCTGTCTTATGACGATACCGAAATAGAAAAGCTTAATATTACGAAATAAATGAGGAATTCAAATTACTACAGCTTTCTTACCAGTCATTTCCCGTTCAATTGGCGAAATAAAATGCTCAATTTACATCAATTCTTAATAACTATAACAACAAGACTATAACAACATAAACAACATTCAGAAGCTTGCCCATTACACCAAATACTGAATGAACTTATTATATTCTTTGAAGTGTTAGATACTCGTTGTAATTTTAATTATATGATTAGCATTCGACATGAACAGTATGATCATTGAATTAGTCACTTGGGAACAAGGAGAAGCAGTAAAACGAGAGAGAGTTAGATCTTCAATTGGCAATACTATGTGATTTTGGTTGATACCGCGAGCTTTTAATATATTAATTGTTATAGGATAGATTAATATGAGTATATACAATAATTATTATGGCAAAAGGACCAAGTACCATTGCATATTAGTCTAGACTGATAATGCTCAGTATAGTCCCACGCTATATTTGCTGTAATAAATCAATATTTATTATACCCATCGTTCAAGTACTGGGTATAACAAGATACATACAAACTCTGGTAGGTACTTATTAAGTAGTTTAAAATTTCGATATTGACAAACATATTAAAAAAAACCGTGTTATGGTATTTCCTGTCAGGAAATAAATTCTATAGCGTTTCCTTCAACACCAAATATACGAATTTATTTTGACTATTTGAAGACTATTTTTGACTGTTTTAAGACGATTTAAGTCACTTTAAATCACGAATTCGCACACACACTTGTCTAGCCATTACCACCTACAATACAATTCTATTTTATTATATTTTGCATTAGATAAGTGGTAATGGTCAAATGCAGTGAGGCATCTCTCCATACATAGCTAACCCGAAAAATAAAGCCGCTCAGAGTGGAAGGGAAGATATTTACGTTTTTTACCATTTTATACCTTTCCGAAATTACGTTAATGGCCTTAATTCTAAAAGCAGTATATGTTAGAGATTTAATTTTTGTTGGTATTGTTATAGGTTGGTTTTAATTTTTTTACTTAGCATACGAGGTCTGTTCGAAAGAAAAGGTGAATTTTGAATTTTGGCGGGCTGTGCACATTCGATTATTGACATTTTTTGTAGTTATGTTGGTACTCACACGTTTCTCATATGTTAAAATCATCAGCCATTTTGGATTAGTAGTTTGTTTTTGACAACTGAATAGGTTAGTCACGTTTTGAGTCTTCGATTTCTTTTTTTTTTTGAAAAAATTAACCTGTATTAAATTTTGCGTTAAAAAAGGAATAAAGTAATTCAACGCACTTAAAATGTTGAATGAGGCATTTGGAAAGTCTACTTTGTCTCAAAAGAGTGTTCAAAGTGGTATAAGCGCTTTACAGAAGGCCAAGTCTTGGAGTTGCAACCACTTCAACAAGCGAAGAAAACATCGAAACAGTGAAGAAAATGGTTTGGGAAAATCGTCGAATCACTATTAAGGAAGTTAGAGATGATGTTGGCATATCAATCGGCTCTTGTCATGCCACTTTGTCCGATGTTTTGTCAGTGTGGCAGCGAAGTTTGACCCGAAATTGCTAAATTTTGAGCGAAAGCAGCGTCGCATTAGTATCGCTCAGGAGTTTTTGAATACACCAGTTCACACATCAATGCTTGTTCGTGATTTTTTCGCCAAATACAACACTGTAATCATGCCTCAACCACCGTATTCACGTGATGTGGCTACCTGCAATTTTGATAAGGCATTATATAAGCTAAATAGATACCATTGATAAGATAAATAGTAACCGCTGCCTGTAGAGTATATGGTTTCATTATTCGCATTGGTAAGGAATTTAGCAATATATCAACTCTGAAAACATTGTATTGTGCTTTCGTACGATCTTAACTTGAATACGGATCAACAGTCTGGAATGCTGGTTATCAGTTATATATTGAACAACTGGAGTCTATTCAACGAAAGTTTCTGAAACTTTTGAGCTTCAGAAAATTGATGGAATATAACCACCTATAGACATACAACATGAAACACTTACAAGTCGACATAATGTGGACACACTCAGTGCGCGAAGGAAAATGCCATGCAATAATCTTCTTGCATAAAATAATTAACAATAAAGTGGAATGCCTGGAATTATAGCAGTTTAACTTTATCATTCCAAGAGTTTCTTTCAGAACCGAATTCACGTTCTAGCTTCCCGGAGTTCTAAAATTTTCTCCATTGCACACGATGCGTGAACAATATATTTTGGGAGCCAAGATGGATATTTTCAACTGTTCTGTTACTTATATTAAGACAAATTGCAGTGATATGCATAATCTCTACTAGAACAATCATTTATGTGTAATCACGTACAGGATTCATATTCACGCATATACTTGTATGTGTGTATATATGTTAATATGTGCATGTATATGTATATGTGTGTTTATCTTTATAAGTATATACAAGTTTGGTCAGCAATAAATTTTCTAAAATTTTTATAACTAATTGTATTTCATTTTATCAGTTGTGATTTATGATCACAAAATCTTTCTTTTAAAAACTTTAAAATTTGAAAGTATAAAATTGAACTTTTTGAAAGTAACAATTTTGTTTTTAGTATCTGTTGTCTTTCCTGTTTTGTAATCAGGACATGTCCTGTAAAACAGTGTATGTTAAATAAATAAATAAATGAAGTCGATATCGAATACCGAAAAGCGTATTTCAGAAGTTCTTCGAGGATTGGAAGAAGCGCTGGCATAAGTGGGAATATATATCTGAGGAAGATTACTTTGAAGGGGATAAAATGGATGTTGATGAATACATGAATACTCTTTAAAAAAATTCAAAATTCACCTTTTCTTTTAAACAAACCACGTATATGGCATTTTTGATTTATGTAGTAATGTATATGTAGAGTCTTTAATAGAGCGTATTCCCGACTAAAAAAAAAGAACCAAATTTCTCGATATTAGGTTTCTGCATAGAGTACTATTATAATTAGCAGTGGTTAGTGCAAGTTTCACTCCAATATGACAGTTTAGGTATAATGCTACCTACTATCAACTCCAAGTTGTTTTGAAGACAACAATATTAGCTGCTACCCCACTTAACTCTACTTCGACTTTAGTAAAACATTGATGCGGTTTCCGACATCTGATACGGTGTTTTGTATTGATCTTTACAACATAGTTGTGTCTTCACATTTTAAATTACAAAACGTTTTTGAAAATTGAATTTGTCCAATTCTAGTCTACTTCTTGATATTATCCAGTGTGGCATCGAATATCGTCTAACATTGTCCTTCAAAAGAACGGCTATATAACGGGTGATTTTAAGAGCTTTTCAGGTTGGCGGCACTGGTTGGTTTTCATTATACTCTGCCATTTCATCATGGAAAAACTTACAAACGAGCAAAGATTGCAAATTGTTGAAATTGTCGCCGTTCTCAGCAATTGGGCATGTGTTACTTAACCACATGGAAAATTTTAAGTGTTGATTTGGGTGTGAAAGCCTATAAAATTAAACTTCTGCAAGATCTACCACAACGTCTAATTTTTGGTGAAAGGGACTTAGAACAGCTTAATGAAAATCCGCTGTTTTATCGAAAAATTCTGTTTAGCGATGAAGCTCATTTCTGGTTTAACGGATATGTAAATAGACAAAACTGTCACATCTGGAGTGATGAACAGCCACATGCCATACAAGAATTACCGATGCAGCCTGAAAAAACGACAGTTTGGTGTGGTTTATGGGCTGGTGGCATCATCGATCCATTTTTATTCAAATACGACCGTGGAAGAAACGTTACCGTTAACGGCGAACGATATCGAGCCATGATACGCAACTTTTTTTTGCCCCAGTTGAACTTGGTTGACATGTGGATTCATCAAGACGGTGCCACATGCCACACAGCTCGGGAAACAATGGGCATGTTGAAGGATGAATTTGGTGAGCAACTTATCTCTCGAAATGGCCCTGATAATTGGCCGCCAAGATCATGCGATTTGACGCCTCTGGATTATTTATTGTGGGGTTATAAAGTCGTTATTGTATGTGGACAAGCCGAACACAATTGAAGCCTTACAGGATAACATAACACACGTGATTCATGGGATACAGGCCGAAATGCTCGAAAAAGCACCTTTCTAATGAACCATTTGATACGGAGCCGCGGACAACATTTACATGAAGTTATCTTCAAAATGTAAATGGCAAAGGCCATTATTAGTATTGTTATTGATGATTTTCGCTAGACTTCATTAGATTGATTTCGATGTTTTGAATGACACATAAAAATATTATATTAGGAAACCAAAAATATACAATACTCACAAAATAATTCGAATAAATCTTTTACTCAGTTGGATTTTTTAAATGAAAGTTATCAGAACGAAGTTTCTATACACTAAACTTAAATGGTCACATATTAACCCGACGATGACGTTACCAATCAGAAACTAACACACATCTCGCAATTTGTTTCCCCTCTGAACTCAACGTAATAATAATTAAATTACCATTCATTCTCACGTCCGAGGTCAAGACGAGATCGATGAGATTCAGCATCCACATTGGAAATAAATGCAGTGGAGCAGACGTAATTTCACGAACGACTGGTGCAGCCCGATGATTATTAATTTAGATATCTTTTAGCGACATCGAAGGCGTGGGAAAGGGCTTTGCTATCGGCACATATTACGTATCAATTAGGAAGGCGGATAGTACTTAACTGTAACATGAATCTTTTTAACTCGCTATTACGATGGTCTAAACGTGTTAGTAAGGTTGACAATAAATATCCATTTATTGCTAATATACTTTGAGAAGATAATAAGACGAAAATGCTTTTGGAAAACTTAAACTTTGAATTCGAACACAGACTTTCCTTGGAATCAGTTGTGGTGTTAATCTTTCCACAACAAGACCACTTTCCAAATCAAATTTTTTTGAAGTTGATTGGATGTTCGCTCATCTCTTGGTGAAATATATTGATTCAAAAACATTTGGCATAGTTTCACAAAAGTTATTTATTGCTTGACAACAGTTTTGAGGTGTTACCTCATTTTCAAAAGCTAAACTGAACACTTGTTTCCTCGACTAATATATGTTCAGCTTTTGTATATTTTCTATATGTAGCTTTTGAAAATGGGGTAAACCGAAAATTATTTTTAAGCACTTAATAATTTTTTTGACATCAAGCCAGCTAGTAAAACCTTTTTATGCCATGCCTCAGCCTTTCTAACATTTAAATGCCCCCCGAGACGGCTGAAAAAGTTAAAATTAAGAAGTGCGAAAGTGTTAAACTCGTGTAGACTCCATTTTCGAATTGCCCCCTGTGGGGCTCGGGCCCCACGTTGGGAAACACTAGTCTAGTAGTATATAGCTTTATACTATATTAGAAAATATTCATCTTTATTATATGTGAAGATATCAAATTTTTTTATCCCTGTGCTTTATCCAATTTTATTGATGATTCTGAATATAATCAGCTGAAATTGTGTGTAAAAACCAAAAACTTCACTTTGAATTGAAATTCTGACTTTCCTTGGAATGAATTTTGACCTTGACTTTTCGACACCAATGTAATTTGTTAGATCAATTCTTCTTTGATACTTGTTACAATTTGACTGATAATTCTGAATTTAATCAGTTGCAATTCATTTATGCAAACAAAAATTTGTATTTAAATTCGAAAACAGAATTTCCTTAGAATCAGTTGTAACGTTAAGTATTTCCACCTAGATAAAGTGTTAGACCAATTTTTTATAAATTCAGCACGTGATGCGATTTTATTGATAATTTTGCAGAGGTTCAGTTGAAATTGATTTGAGTAAATCAAAACTTTACCTACTTTATATTCGACACTAGGCATTCCTTAAGTAAGTTACAACTTCAAGTTTTCCACCAAGACAATATGTTATACTGATTTTTTAGAATCAAGCACTCGATCCAATTTTATTTATAATTTTACAAAGGTTCAGCTGAAATTTATTTCGACAAATCGAAATTTAATTTAGGATTCGAACCTCCACTTTCCTTGGAATAAGTTGTGTCGCAAAATTGTTTCGACTACTACTGCTTGATGAAGTTTCTTAAGGATTGATCAAGTTTTTCCAAATTTATTGATAATTTTTAATAGAAATTTTTACCTACATGTTAATGATTTTAACAATTCGAAGTAATCGTATTTTAAGATATTTCCATGTAGACGAGGCTGTATCTTTTTCACACCAAGACAATCCACTAAATTCAATTTCTTGAAACCTGCACTAGATTTTGACGAGGCATAGATTTAATAAAACAATTGTTAAACTGATTTACACATATATTAAAAATAATACTGCATGACGTACGTTTCGATGAGATTCACCTTTTTCAAATGCTACGTGCAGACTAATGACAATTTCTCGAATACATACAATATATAAACTTAAATACAGGGAAAACAGGTAGATAACAGGTGGAAGGGATGAAGACATAGATTTTTCTACATTGAAGCTTCTAATTGTTGCGGTTGATAATGTCATCAAAATTTCAATAAAAATTAATTTTTCTGCTACAAGATTCAGCTATATATTAGATGGATTTTATAAAAGTTATATAAAACACATAATTAATATTACCCAGAAATATTCGATATTTAAAATATCATAAAATATTTCATAAAGCAAGTGTAAGAATTTTCCAATAGAAGGTACTTAATTCAGAATTCGTTTGATATTGAAATTTTACGTTCAAATAATATCTATATCATACAATATATCTCTATTTGGGGAAATACTGGAACCATAAATTAGAAAAATAATATACGTATGAAATCAATATCTCTGTATGAAAATTACACTCGAAAAAACTCACTTCGACGTACAGTCGTTTTAGCACCTCTTCAGTCCACTAAATTGATAAACTATACTCCAAATTTCACACTTTTTATATTCCGAAACTACATATATTACATAACACAATTATAAGGCTCACCTTTACTATTTCAATCCGAGATTATTATAATTCCCCACTCCGCAAAAATGAACACATGACAAATATAAACTTCTGGGAATTTACACCACCAAAAGCTACAAGTCCCTTTAGATTATTCAGAACGTAACGAATATCTATGACATCGGTAGGACTAGGCGGGACCTTACAGGAATTCACACTGCGGTGAATTTATTCATAGGAACCAAAGACCGGAAGTGGATTTGGATTTATTCTGATCTGACTCAAGAATTATTCTATATTTTTATCTTATCATTCTCCACGTAAGTATTGTCTTGCACAAAATATTCGCGGTTACAAACCGAACGAATTGCTCTTGTCATACTTTTCTTTCTATGATCAATTACTTCCTAGAATAAATCAGGAAATACTTCTTGAAAATATAGATATATGTATATGCTGTTTTTTTGAAGCAATTTCATGATTTCGGAAATGTTCGGGGTAGATCGGGTTAACTAAAGAATTACATAGTTTCAGTCTGACTACTCCACCAAACCAACTGCATAAAATCATCCCTCAAGTCTTTATTCACACCACGAAGTATAGATATAAGGAGTCCGAACGGTATAGGTTTTTCCGTAGTATTCATGTACACAATATCAAACCCAGAACATAGTTCTCTTTTCTACCACTGGCTGCGCAAATGTTCAGGACGTACCGATGTGAACAGACGTAAATACGCGCGAATTTGAAATTATAATTAAATATAAATTTATTTGAATATAACTTAAATTCAAACACTTGAACTTATGATTTACACTTTATTGACTACATTGCATGACGCGTTTCGTCGTTACAAACGACTTCTTCAGATGCTTACAGAATAATAACAACATTTTGAAAAATACAGGTATATATATCAGGGAATTTTGGTGTTCAATGGTTTTGGTTTTACCTAAGATATTCCATTCTGAGAATAATTTCTATTACCTGAAAAGGTTTAACAAGGGTGAATTGTTTAATTCTATCTGTTCATTGAGCAAGTTTCCAGAATTTTTAAGCCGATTTATTTCCACTACCTCCCAATAATCTAATTGACTACTTCTCTCTATATTGTGTAGAATTTTGAAATTCGTATCAAAAGTATGGTTTTCTGTTAATAAATGGTTAGCATAATTCGAATTACTTTTATTATGGGCGAAGCTATATTTATGTTCCTGTATTCTAGTACCGAAATTTCTACTAGTTTTACCTATATATATACCGGGACATGTTCCACAATTTAATTGGTAAACACCTGATTTGTCTTCTCTTTTAATTTTGTTTTTATTGTTCTTAATGTGTCTCGATAAATTGTTGTTCGTTTTAAATGAAATATTAAAATTATGTTTACTTAAAAAGGTTTTGACTTTTTGACTGACGTTTCCAAAGTATGTTAAACTGTTATATTTACGATTTCTATCCGGCTGATAAGGAAATACTAATCGTAGAGCTTTCCGATAGAGTTTTTTGTCCAGAATTTTTGACACGACTTCGCTTTCATAATTATTATTAACCGCAATCTGTTTAATGATATTCAATTCTTTATTGAAATTTTCTGCCGATAAAGGTATATTGGTTAATCTGTGTATCATCACAGTATATCACCACAGTATATCACAGTATATCACCAATATACCTTTATCGGCAGAAAATTTCAATAAAGAATTGAATATCATTAAACAGATTGCGGTTAATAATAATTATGAAAGCGAAGTCGTGTCAAAAATTCTGGACAAAAAACTCTATCGGAAAGCTCTACGATTAGTATTTCCTTATCAGCCGGATAGAAATCGTAAATATAACAGTTTAACATACTTTGGAAACGTCAGTCAAAAAGTTTTTAAGTAAACATAATTTTAATATTTCATTTAAAACGAACAACAATTTATCGAGACACATTAAGAACAATAAAAACAAAATTAAAAGAGAAGACAAATCAGGTGTTTACCAATTAAATTGTGGAACATGTCCCGGTATATATATAGGTAAAACTAGTAGAAATTTCGGTACTAGAATACAGGAACATAAATATAGCTTCGCCCATAATAAAAGTAATTCGAATTATGCTAACCATTTATTAACAGAAAACCATACTTTTGATACGAATTTCAAAATTCTACACAATATAGAGAGAAGTAGTCAATTAGATTATTGGGAGGTAGTGGAAATAAATCGGCTTAAAAATTCTGGAAACTTGCTCAATGAACAGATAGAATTAAACAATTCACCCTTGTTAAACCTTTTCAGGTAATAGAAATTATTCTCAGAATGGAATATCTTATGTAAAACCAAAACCATTGAACACCAAAATTCCCTGATATATATACCTGTATTTTTCAAAATGTTGTTATTATTCTGTAAGCATCTGAAGAAGTCGTTTGTAACGACGAAACGCGTCATGCAATGTAGTCAATAAAGTGTAAATCATAAGTTCAAGTGTTTGAATTTAAGTTATATTCAATTATAATGGATTTACATCAAGTAAACGCCAACACTATTAAATATAAATTTATTTGTTTAGAAATAGTTTTAATAAAAAAATTAGAAGGTGTTGTGCTGTTCGTGGTTGCCTTAGTGGCCGAAAGGCAAATGGAAATATAGGAAATGTAGCTTTATTTAAAGTACCCGTACGTAAGTAAGGGTACTTAAAGTAAGTAACCTTAAAATTGTCCTGGAAATTAGTGTTATTAATAAATATTTGTTTTATAAATTTTGGCTATTGTTAAATAATATTTGAAAAATACTTTGATTTGATTTGTCGTTGATTCCGCGAAGTCATTATTTTTCCACAGGATGTTGAAATGCGTAAGAAGTGGAGCTCTGCTATTGACTATTAGTATGTGAATAACTAATAAATGATTTTTAATTAACTACTTACTACATCAGCCTCAGTAAATCAATTTTTTTCATGATTCAACTGTAGTTATTTTCAGAGTCTGTAATGAATGCTATGAAGGTATTGCTATGATGAACCTCAATGCTGTGATTTGTTTAATTGCGATAGTACTATTGCTTTCATTGAAACAGTGAATAAATTAATTAAAGCTATGCTGTCCAGAACTCCCGTAGATTTTTTGAGACCAAATGACAATATTTCGAGAAAAGTATGTTCTTATCAAAAATACAATTATTATAATCATGATTTCATTATTGCAATACTAACTTCATACATTCTTGTTCTTAACTGAACATGACTAATTATTCTTTCGATAGGCAATTATTTATACTTTGTGATTCACACTTAAATAAATAGTAGACTAACTAGTACGCATGCTCCCGAATATGTTTGACAACTTTGAACAAAACCTGAAACTTCTTTGTTTTACACTTATATACTGATCCTTAAATAACTGCAATGTTTCAAAGAGCTCGAGACCAAGAAAAATTGGCGCCGTTAATTCAGAATAAACATCTGTGTTTAACAAGACTATAGGCGCCGAAATGAAGACATTATTAATTAGATTTGCGAATGGTATGAATATTCTACTGAATTTTATTGCATCAATTTTCAATATGATAATATAATCACATCGCATAACGATTAATCTGTCAAAGTCAGAATTCTATTATCTATTTATCTGCCAACATTGGAATATATTTTTCATCGAAATAAATTCAGTTTCTAAAAATAATTTCGATATAAATGATCAAGTTTTCATTATAGAACTACAAACACAAACGTCTGCACGAAAGATTAATGTAAACTTCAAATGCTTATTCAAAGGTACAAGTAAACTTTCATTTTTCGAAATGTGCGTGAAACTGACCAATGGTTTTCCATACAATGGTTTATCTAAAGTGTGAACACACGTCACGACCAGCTGGATCTACTACAGAATAATATTGCAAATAAATCATTAGGGATATCGATTATTTGTTGGAATGAATGCTTTTTTTGTGGGTCATTAATTTTAAACACTATACATTAATTTAATATTAAATTGAAGAACAAATAAAATGCTTAAAATGATAACATTATCGTCAAATTTCATTTTTAATATACAAAAACATATTATTTCGCCCATAAAATATTTGGATGAAGTTTGGATTGCAGTATGTTAAGATGAAATTAATACATCACATACATGTGTTTTAATATTTTGTCCAATCGATTTAGCTCAAATTTTATGTATTTAAAATGTTTGAAAATGTTATTTTCGTTCTAGACATTGTTTCAAAACTTATGTAACTTTTTGATAAAGTTCTTATTAAAATATGTTGTAAAAAGTACAGTTTTTCTAATAGATCATCAACACATTTCTGTATTACATTTTTCCTTAATAACGCAGGTGGTCGATGTCACATGAAGTGCTTACAAATTAGGTAAACATAAAATCTGATGACAGTACAAGTATTGATCACCTAAATTTCAGATTATCTTTCGACCCAAATATAAAATAATCAATATATAAAAAGCGAAGGAAAATACTTTCGATGCGATATATTAATACAAATGATATGAAAGATATTTACATGGGGAATATAAGTTGTACAGTGTGACCCGTTATATAGTATGGTAAACCAGGTGATTCAAATGAGTGTTTAAATTATTATTTTGAGTATTGTATTTAACATAGTTCAGTTTTAATATGTAAACTAATAAAGAAATATTTTAATATTTATTTTGTGTTTATGTGTTTGAAATTGATGGTTAGATCAGAAAAAATGAGTTTTGAGATACGTTTTTTGATGATTTGTGTGTTGATTCTATTAGTGTTATTTGAAAGATTTATTGAATCGTTATCAGAATTGAGGTGTGTTATATCTGTTCTTTCATTAGTAGTATTTTCTAATTTTTGTTGATGAATGTCTATATGATAATATATATATATATATATATATATATATATATATATATATATATATATATATATATAACATTAATGAAAAGGAGTATTGCCTGGTAATTTAAATATAATTGTTGTGGGTTATAGGCAAAATAAGAAGCCACTATGAATACAATTTGTCTGCCTGGTCTATATTTCGACTGTGTTTACAGTCTTCATCAGGACTCTGAAAAAGATGTTTATACAATTGTACTGATAAAAACTATGATTTACAACTTACGTTAACTACGTTATAATTACTACCTTTTATACCTAGTTACCCGTAAGTTGTAAATAATAATTTTTACATATCAGTACAATTGTATAAACATCTTTTTCAGAGTCCTGATGAAGACTGTAAACACAGTCGAAATATAGACCAGGCAGACAAATTGGATAAAATCTATTCATAGTGGCCTCTTATTTTGCCTGTAACCCACAACAATTATATATATATATATATATATATATATATATATATATATATATATATTATTATTATTATTATTTCGATTGTTCCCCATGAGGAGAGCGACTGAACTTGAATTCGCAATCATTAGGAATTTTGCTTCATCTTTTTTGCCTCCCAAAAACGCTTCATCCTCTCTGAATGCTCTTTCTTCCGTTCATCTGTCCACTTTACTCCAGGTTGACGAATTACTTTTTGCTCAAACTTTATATGTGCGATTTTATAGCGGCATTCAGTGCGATCTTCGAGATTTTTTATATTGATCTGTTGTAGATCCTCTTGGACCTCTTTTAGCCACTCTGTTCCGCATTTACTATTTATAATTATATTGAGTAGTTTCTTCGGTATTCTGGACTGTTTCATTCTGTAGACATGTGCATAGAACTTTGCTCGTCGTTTTCTGATTTCTTCCGTTATCGTATTTGTCTTTTGATACAATTCATTTTGAGGTCTTTTCATCCAAATACCGTTTCTATTGATTGGCCCGTAAATCTTTCTGAGAATTTTTCGTTCTTGTTTTTCTATTTCTCTAATTCTTGAATGGCCGCCAATAACCATTGTTTCAGCTGCGTAGATTGCTTCTGGAAGAATCGTTGTGTTATAATGCCTCAATTTGGCGCCTCTCGAAATGCACTTTTTGTTATAGTGAGCCCATGTTAGTTTGTAGGCCCTTTGGAGCTTGGTTATTCTCTGTTCATTAGCGATTCGGTTTAAACCTGAGGACTGTATAACTTCCCCGAGGTATTTAAAATGGCCTACTTGCAAAATTTCACCATGTTTTGTCATAAGAGAAGATTTATTTTTTGGTTTTCTTTCCATGTATTTGGTTTTATCATAGGAAATTTGTAACCCGGTTTTCTGCGCAATTTCATGTAGTTTTTCCACGGCGCGAATGGCTTCAGTTCTGTTGTCTGTGATGATAGCAATATCGTCTGCAAAGGCGAGACATTTGACATTTATTCTGTTTTCTTTTTTGATACCACTTGGATGCCCTCTATGTGAAGTTCCCATCCCTAATGATCTGTTCTAAAACAATATTGAAAAGAATTGGCGAAAGTCCGTCCCCTGCCGCACACCGGTTTTGATTTCAAAGGGATCTGATATTTCGCCCATAAATTTAACCTTGGAAGTTGTACCTGTAAGTGTCTGCTTTATAATTGTTCGGGTCTTTCGATCGATTCCAAATTCTTTCATGATTTCGAAAAGGGTTTCGCGGTCTACCGAATCATATGCTTTTTTGAAGTCAATGAATGTGATCACTGTATTTCTACATTTCCTCATCTGTAATATCGTCTTCAAAGTCCAGATCTGTTCAGCACATGATCGGCCTTTTCTGAATCCAGCTTGGTATTCCCCAATTAGTGGATCCGCTTGGTGTTCTACTCTGTTTAGGAGTGCTTTAGAAAGTATTTTGTACGCAACCGGGAGTAAGGAAATTCCCCTGTAATTCTTAATATCCATTTTGTCCCCCTTTTTGTGCAATGGATGTATCAACGCGCATTTCCAATCCTCTGGTATCTGTTCCGTTCTCCAGATTTCTGATATTAAATGATGAAGTTTTTGGGTCAAAGTAGTATCGTTCAGTTTCCAGAGTTCCGCAATAATCCCATCTTCTCCTGCTGCTTTGTTGTTTTTGAGTTGCTTGATAATTGCCGTAATCTCTTCCATATCAGGGGCTTGCGAGTCTGGATGCGTAAACCCCGAAAAGTCGAACATAAGTTTTTCTTGGGGTGGACTGCAGTTGAGAAGGGTGCTGAAATATTCGGCTAACATTTTGCAGTTATTTTTTGTGTTAGTTTTATATATATATATATATATATATATATATATATATATATATATATATATATATATATATATATATATATATATATATATATATATATATATATATATATTTGAAAGTTTTAGCAATAACAGGCTTTTTAATATGAAAAAGTTTATTTTTGTTGACGTTTCGTTGTTATATTACAACTTTGTCTTATTTAAATTAGACAAAGTTGTAATATAACAACGAAACGTCAACAAAAATAAACTTTTTCATATTAAAAAGCATGTTATTGCTAAAAACTTTCAAAATAAATATCTTAAACAGGCAATAAATCAATTTCAAGATATATATATATATATATATATATATATATATATATATATATATATATATATATATATATATATATATATATATATATATATATATATATATATATATATATATATATATAAATATATATATATATATATATATATATATATATTTTTTTTAAAGTATACTATAACTTTCTTTTTGACAAATGCTTCAAAAGAGCATTATAGCAGAGCTGGCTATGTGAAACATGAACAATGCTATGTCTCCATTACTCTTCTACGGATAAATGTTAGAGAATATTTAAATTGATGCCTACATTTATTGTAAGCGTAAGACAGTTAACTGTTCCGTACTACAGGGTACTCATCAGTTACGCCACTGAAAGCCATCGACTTCAATCCTCACATAACCTCTTATCGATCATAAGAGTGAAATATACATAAGTCGTATGCATATATAATGCATATGCATACGAAATCATAGGAATCAATGGAAAGCACATGAACACATCTAACATTGAGAGTTTCACACGTCCTTTTCAATTCAGATACTACATTTTGCAACTCTAGTTTTTGAACAATTTCACCTAATTTGATGAAGTAATGGCATCTAGATTGCGGTTGTAGAATAATTTGTCAAAACATTATCGAAAGAAAGTTAGAGATATATATAAAGTGTTTAAACACTGCACAATGAACTTACAGCTGTATCAGTATCCACTCGTCAAACACAAAAAAGTAACTAAGGCACTACCCCCAAATACTGGGTTTGTTCGATAGACGAAGAGAAACACCCTCAAATAACTTCGAAATCTCTTTACCATTGAACACATCAATCTATCACATCTTGAATTAATCACCAGGCACAACACCACTCACTCTAACGCACAGACAGTTTATTTCTATGAGCAATCCACTAATTAAAACACCATTGAGGTGAACATCTATAAAAACAGAAGTTGAGTCAATGTTGCACATGCCAGACTTGGGTAAGGTCGAAGCTCGAGGCGCTAGCACCGTCGGATCGACGACATAGCCTACCGATATTGAATATTAAATAATACACAAAACGAAGTTCAAGACGGACACGTCAAGTGCCGGCCCAACGATCATCCCACATGTGCCGTGAATGAAATGGGTTGAATACAGGATAACCCGAAAAATCAAAACAAGTTCACGATGACAATGCAGTGACGGACTTACTGTTATCAGATAAATCACGAATACGATATTTCCTGCATATACAATGTAAACTCTTTATACGAAACTCGAGAGACCGAGAATTTTTGATCATTATAGGCCCGGTCTTTTCACATGGAGTTAGAGCGACAGATAAGATAAGCTTTATTACCAGATTTTTGGGACTATTCACTTCCAGAGAGTAAATGCTCTGTACTTAATCGACAATTAATACCATAAGTTCACTTATCTTTCGGCCAGGCAGCTAGACAGTTATCAAAATATGGAGTGAAAAGAGAAAAACAACCTAACTAGCAATAATTTTAATATGTATTCGATAAAATAGGTGAATATAAACTAAAATTCAAACACTTGAACTTTTGATTTACACTTTATTAACATAGCATGACGCGTTTCGTTGTTACAAACGACTTCTTCAGATGCTAACACAATACTGTTCTGTACAGGAGCATTCTGTTAGCATCTGAAGAAGTCGTTTGTAACGACGAAACGCGTCATGCTATGTTGTCAATAAAGTGTAAATCAAAAGTTCAAGTGTTTCAAGGCATTTTTATAAATTTTTTAACATTTAATATTTTCTTTTTATATTCTTTAACACATCAACAATATTACTAATGATTACCAATAATGGTTATAATAATATGAGAGGTAATAATAAATACTTGTACAAAAATCACTGACTGAACCATTCTTTATTCGACTAGTTTCGCCTTTTACGGCATTATCAAGAATAATTCTTCATTACCTCTCATTTAAATATAAACTATCACAGAGTTGATTCATTCTAGATTTACACTTTCCTTTAGCATTTATATTAATATTTTGAACGTTTTGTTGAATATTTCAAATACAATACTATTTGTCAAACCTTTGATTTAAATAATTATTTCAAAGTTTTGACAATGCTATAATTTGATGCGGTTAGAACTAACAAAACAGGAATAAATTAATAAAATAAAATAATAAATAAATAAAATTAATATAAATAATAAAAAACTAGGAATAAATTCTTCCATTTAAAGGTTACTTTCCACTTTTTTACTTTTGAAGATAACTGTTACTTTCCAAAAATATAAATTTTTCATTGAAATTTCATAGAAAAATAAGAATTACAATTATAGGGGTAAAAAAATAATACGGATTCTATTTTAAATTCATCTTTAGTTTTGTATTTTCAAATTGCAATATAATGAGATCAAAGAATCATTCTATCATATACTTACGTAAAGTGTTTTTATAATCATTTCGTCAATATTTGATAAATATTGATTACATTTAATGAAATTTCAATCAGTTGCAACTTGTTATTAATTTTCTTAAGAAAATAAAATAATTTTCCATTTATGTATTAGGACGTGATTATCTCTTAAAGTATGCCCTTTACATGTTACTTAAAACATAGAGTCCAACACTGGTAAGAAAGGCGTCGTCTAACCAAATCTTTTCTATAAATAAAGTGTAGAATTTGCAGCTATTTGAATTCTAACGATACTCACAGTCCCAACAACGATCTTCGCTGTTGTACGGGGATGAAGAAGTTGCTAGAAAACAAGGCGTAGTTCGACTGAAAACATATATTATACCAAACATTCGATGAATTCAGGATAGATATATTCCTAATAATTCAAAGAGTACAAAGGAAATTCATATATTTTCGCATTATACGTGCTTATAAACTCATACGTAATGGAATAAATATAATCAATTTCTTGAAATTATTACCATGAACAATTCCAAGAAAAAGTTTATATAACCAAATATAGATATTTGTAATATATAAATAGTATTAGAGAAATTTTATTTTGAACAGAGGCGGCTCGTCCATAATTGTGTTCACACTCAGCAAAAACAAGAGAATGTACTGAATATTAAATTATTAAAAAGGGATTTTCATTAAAAGAGGTTAAGTTTATGGCATACTCGTCGACATATAATAAAAGATTTAATAGGTATACTCGGTGCGGTTTCGTACAGCGTAGAACGCTGTACTTCAACGGAAGAATTCTCCGATTATAGAAATTGGTCAAAAATATTAGGAATATTCCTGAGACGCACTTCCTGCAGGATAACGTTTCAGTTTAGAGTACATATTTCTGCGGGATAAATAACTAAAAACCGAAATGAAATTGATTGAATATTAGGTGATCTCTTTATGATGCTGAATAAAAAACCTGGCTTTATTAATTTGTATAAGCTGTAACAGAGGTGTCCAAACCATGGCGGGGTTAAAATTACAGAGGTGTCCAAAAGTTATGACGGGGGACAGTGACAGGATTCGCGAGACATCTAAAACAAATTGTCATTGATTGTCAGTTGTTCCATTGCATCATACATCAAGAAGCCTTATGTGGAAAGTCTTTGCGTCAAATGAACGCAATGAAAGTTGTTGTCAGAATAACCAATTTAATTAGAGGTGGAAGCAGGGCATTAACACATAGAAAATTTAGGGAATTTAGGGAATTGAGTGAAATTGATGCAACCTATTGAGATTTATTATTACATTCAGAAATCAGATGGCTAAGTGCTGGGCAGTGCTTGCAACGCCTTTTCACTTTAAGAAAAGAAATACCTTTATTTCTAAAAAATTAAATACCATCCAACACTTCCGAACTACAAAATAAAATGCAAGATCCTCAGCTCTTGGCTGATCTTGCGTTTTTAACTGATGTGGCTCAACACTTGAACGAATTGAATTTAAAGTTGCAAGGCAAAAACCATTATATAGCCAACTTGTACGGACATGTGAATTAATTTAGAAGCAAACTGATAAAATTCAAAATGTTTCTACAATAAAAAGATTTTTCTTTTTTCAAGTTGTGAAGAACATTAATGAAACAATATTTAGAATTTTCTCATAACTTAATACATTTTTTTAAGCATTTGATAAAGAAGTAGTACTTCGAAACGTCGTCATGTGTGTTTGTGTTAAATTATTAGAAAATTCTAAATATTGTTTCATTATGAATATTAATTTTCTCCAAATATCTCTCATCAATTATCAATGTGAAGAACATTATTTAGAAATGAAAAATTTTGAAGAATGTAATTTTTTGGACCATTTCAATTACATGGACGAAGTAATCGTCGAATTGCAGCAGCGTTTCGCAGATTAAAAAAAAATGGAAATGTGATATAGCACTCTTCACTCATCCATTAACGATCGCAGTTGAGAGTGTGAAGATTGATTATCAACTAGAACTGTGTGATCTGCAATCATACCCCTTATGCAAGAGCAGAACAGAAACGAGAATTGAATTTTTTCAGCTCCTTGGTGAACGTTTCCCGAAACTGACGAATTTCGGCATAAAAATGGGCTCGATGAAGGACAGTACCTATCTTTGTGAAAGTGCATATTCAACAACGAAGTTCATAAAATCGAAATACAGGTCTTCATTGACAGATACTTCACTTAAACATGCACTGCAATCCAAATCCTTGCAACCATAATTTTCAATGAAATTATGGCTGCTACTTTTTTTCTCTGGTCCCAATTTCTGTGGAGCACAACAATCCTTGTAACTATAATTTTCAATGAAATTATGGCTGCTACTTTTTTCTGTCGTCCCAATTTCTCTGACGCACAACAATCCTTGTAACCATAATTTTCAATGAAATTATGGCTGTTACTTTTTTCTGTGGTCCCAATTTCTGTGGCGCACAACAATCCTTGTAACCATAATTTTCAATGAAATTATGGCTTCTACTTTTTTACTGTGGTTCCAATTCCTGTGGACCACAACAATCCTTGTAACCATAATTTTCAATGAAATTATGGCTGTTACTTTTTTCTGTGGTCCCAATTTCTGTGGCGCACAACAATCCTTGTAACCATAATTTTCAATGAAATTATGGCTGTTACTTTTTTACTGTGGTTCCAATTCCTGTGGACCACAACAATCCTTGTAACTATAATTTTCAATGAAATTATGGCTGTTACTTTTTTCTGTGGTCCCAATTTCTGTGGCGCACAACAATCCTTGTAACCATAATTTTCAATGAAATTATGGCTTCTACTTTTTTACTGTGGTTCCAATTCCTGTGGACCACAACAATCCTTGTAACCATAATTTTCAATGAAATTATGGCTGTTACTTTTTTACTGTGGTTCCAATTCCTGTGGACCACAACAATCCTTGTAACCATAATTTTCAATGAAATTATGGCTGTTACTTTTTCTGTGGTCCCAATTTCTGTGGCGCACAACAATCTTGTAACCATAATTTTCAATGAAATTATGGCTTCTACTTTTTTACTGTGGTTCCAATTCCTGTGGACCACAACAATCCTTGTAACCATAATTTTCAATGAAATTATGGCTGTTACTTTTTTCTGTGGTCCCAATTTCTGTGGCGCACAACAATCCTTGTAACCATAATTTTCAATGAAATTATGGCTGTTACTTTTTTACTGTGGTTCCAATTCCTGTGGACCACAACAATCCTTGTAACTATAATTTTCAATGAAGTTATGGCTGTTACTTTTTTCTGTGGTCCCAATTTCTGTGGCGCACAACAATCCTTGTAACCATAATTTTCAATGAAATTATGGCTGTTACTTTTTTCTGTGGTCCCAATTTCTGTGACGCACAACAATCCTTGTAACCATAATTTTCAATGAAATTATGGCTGTTACTTTTTTCTGTGGTCCCAATTTCTGTGGCGCACAACAATCCTTGTAACCATAATTTTCAATGAAATTATGGCTTCTACTTTTTTTCTCTGGTTCCAATTCCTGTGGACCACAACAATCCTAGTAATTCATTACCAATATTAACTTTGAATATTGAATTTATTCTGACAATGAAAATGAAAGTGATGAATGATGAGTGAGATTTTCTTATCAGGGTATTATTCACTTCAAATTCCAAGCAACGTGCTCATTTATCTGAATCATTATCGGCTTGCTTAGGTACCATCGCCAATAGGTCTCAACTTAACCCCGCCATATATTAAGTGCACATGGAATGATTCATTCAGTCGAAATAAGTTTGACCCTAAATGCCTCGAGATTGATTGTCCAATTGAAAATAAGAATTCAAATATCTTGACGATAAAGATGTTACCATTATCAAAACAGATTTTTTATTTAAATTTCCGGCGACGACTCAGTAGTTGAGGCACGTAATTGTGTACCGACCACTGATATATGTCACATTAATGAGTCCGACACCTATTTTAGAAAATTATTAATAATATGATAATGAATGATCATACTTTGTTATTGTTAACGACGACCAGAACGTAGATAGAGTCGAATTCTTCAATTAATTACGCCGTATTTAAATAAACAAACAAACAATATCGACTAGAGAAAATATGTGAGAAAGAAATGATTGCACATATTGGTCATTTTTCAACAATATATCTATTTCATTGTACGTATCATAAAATAATTAAATTAAACACATTTTAACAATTTCAAAAATATTATATTGTCCACTACAATATTGTTTCGGTATACAATACCTTCATCATGTGGATGAACATTCTTTCAGGATGAACGCTGTAAGTGGTCATAATACTCTCCACATTTGATGTTCGCAGACGATTCAAAACTATATCATGAAATTAGATCACAGGAAAACTGTGTTTCAACTTTAGCTCGCGCTGGACCATGTTGCTAGTTGGTGTGAGGACAATTATTATGAGTTTGAATGTGTCAAAGTGTAATGTTGTCTCTTTCACAAGGAAAACAGACCGAATTGAGTGTGATTTTAGCGTCGATGGTTAGGTTCTTTCTCGTTCTGATAAGGTGAGAGATCTTGGTGTAGTCTTCGAGTAGAAGCTTTCCTTTGCTCCACACATCACCCAACTTATTATTTCATCTGGCGCGAAAATATATGGATTCGTTATACGTAATGGCAAATATTTTAATAATTTCTCAACATTCATAGGACTATTCAATACTCTAATACATAGCAAGTTGGAGTCTGGCATCCCATTTACACTTGCCATCATATTGAGGCTATTCAGAGAAGGTTCTTGAAATTCTTAGTTTGGAGGGAGGATAAAGTTTATCCACAGAGAGGAATCTATCTCAATCTCAATAACCAATTATTGAGTCTATTTAATACAATCCCCCATTTGGTCTATGGGGTCTACATTAAATAGAATGTATTATATGCCAATGCATTGTTGTTGCAATGCATAATGCCAATAATTGTTACATTCACTTTGACTCCATAGAAGTTATTATCAGGAGTTATCTCAACAAAGAAAATTGACTAAAATGAATTGATTTAGATTGACTTCTTTGTAATCTTTCATTGAATGCTATAATGTAGTTATTAGTTACTATTTTCTTTAGATTAGATTGAGCTCTTTGTTATATCTTTTTCATTTTAATTATTTAGTAAGTATTCAACATTGTTATTATTTTCTGTAATTGGGTGTTATACCTGTTGAGAATAAAGGACTTATCATTATTATAATTATATAAAAATTTTTGAAATTCCTAAAATGTGTTCAATTCAATCGATTGACATGGAAATTCAACACGTATCTCCCTCCTCAAGTATTATAAAATAGGTTATTCCTTATCTCAGTAACTTCCCGATTGTTTTACAAAAAAATGAAAACTTAAAATCTTATTCGAAAACACCGATTTAAATAATCCAGATTTTCCCGAAATTTCTAAATATAATCGGGAATCATAAAAATTCGCGATCGAATCTTTAACTCATGGATATTTGCTTCTAGGTTGTCATTATACCTATATTATTTGTTTGTTTTAAAATAACTATTTGTTCAATATAAATAAATAAACAAAAACAGTTGCTTGAAATTTATAGTAATTATTATTACAGCGATTAGTCCCCGTTAGGACAGCGATTGAACTTGAATTCCATAACTTTTGCTTCAGCTTTTTGTCTCCCAAAAACGCTTCGTCTTCTCAGAATGTTACTTCTTCCGTAATCTCTCGATTTAATTCTAGTTTTTTTGCTCAAACTACAAATATGCGATTTTATAGCTTCACTCGTACGATCTTCGAGATTTTTTATAATGGTCCGTTGTGGAACCTTTTGGACCTCTTTTAGAAAATCCGTGCCGCTTATACTTTTTGTTATTATATCGAGTAGTTTATTTACTATCCTGGACTGTTAGACATTTTCATAATTTTCATAGTTTTCTGATTTCTTCTGTTATTGTATCTGACTTTTGATAAAGTTTGTTCCGAGGTGTTTTCATTCAAATACCGTTTCTATTAATTGTTAATCTTCCTGAGAATTTTTCGTTCCTGTGTTTCTATTTCCAATTTTATACGTACCCATATAGTTATTTACATGCACTGTTTATTAGATTCGAATGCAAAATAAAAATGGGTGTGGATATACAACGATTTTCGTACTTATTTATATACTTATTTAGATAGGTCAAATATCCACCATTCACATAATTACCAAGAAAATAATGAAGATATCAGAAACAGTCGCATACATCACCGCTAACAACAGTTGCTATCACTTGTCCCACAGACATGACATCAATATTTGTATTTGTAAGCCAGTGCTATTATTAAAAATCAATGGTATGAAAATTGTTGAACCATGGAAACAAATATGTCGATATTTTATGGTTACCAAGTGAGAGTCAGAATATCCTGTCAAATGAGGAAGACTTTTTTCACTGGCATTTGGCTATTTAAATTTTTTTAGTGCCTGAAGGAAGCCCCTAGAACACCAACATCGGTAAGTACCCAGACAGATAATAATAACCACTATTTACAAATGAATCAATGCCAAGACTTCAACATTTCTACATGTGACACATAATTTTTTTCGTTATTTTCGTAGTCTCTTCCAAAATCTAAACTTCAAGGATTTTTAGAAATAAACATGGGTGATAATGAAACTGAAGCTGTAGTCGTAACCAACGAAGAAAGTGCAGTAATCGAACCAAAAACGCCAACATTAACCTCAAATATCGATAAAAAAGAAGTTAAAATTGACGAGGAAATCAAGCAGTTAGATGACCAACTGGGAAAATCATTGCTTGATGAAAAAAATAACTCGAAGAAATTTGGTGGTTCTGAACATGTAGCAGATGAAACACAGTTGGAAATTGGTAGCAAACGAGAAGACGTTACGTCTGAAAATGAGTCAAGTCTGACAAATTCCGAAATAAAAGCCGACACTACTTTGAAAGATGGAATAAACTTGGAAAAGAATAATTCAGAAAAAAACGAAACAAAAGTGACATCAGGATCGACAGATCTTTCAGATTCAGGGGGGTAAGTAAAACGTAAAACAAGACTCCTGAAATTGACTATTCTCCATAATATTGAATCGTTAAAAAGTAATATGTCAAAATTGACACATTTACATCACAAAACCCGATTGGTTTTGGAATGTAAACTGTCACAACCACAGAAATATGCTACACATTGGTACGTATGTTTTTCTTTCCAAAGTAATCAACACATAAAAATATACACAAGATTTATTGAGACAAGATGAGAAGTCTCCGGTGTATTAGTAAAAAACAAGCCTTTTATTTCGAAATGATGCTATGTGGTCTTCTTTGGCTCAATATTGATTACCTTAATTATTTTGAATACCTTGACATTATATTTTGGGACATATGTACGAATATCGCAGGTTTCAATACTTTTTATTTATAGCAACGCCATCTATATATAGTCCCAGAACTATTCATATTGCCCTCGTACTTAAATTTTGAATCTATATAATTCTCATTAATGTATAATTTGAAACTGAAGTAGATAATGTATTCTAAAACGAACACAAATCCTACATTCGCAGTTACGTTGAGAATATCTTGTGGTAGGCCACTTATCTATGAAGCCACATTCTTTTTTGTAGTCAATTTAGTATTTTTATTTCTCAACTGTCAACATACACACTGTTTGCAATAGGTTTCTTACATCTTCCACAAAAACCATTTACTGTATGTCACGCTCATGCGTAGTTGTGAAAAAGTGTACCAACCGATAATTTTTCATGATTATGAAAATAATGATAACAACACTCCATCATGATTAGAGTGTTGCAACCACAGAACACACCGGTCTGTTCTGTGGTTCTAACCAAATCTGTGACCCTTCAACGTAGTCATTTTGGTTCACAGTATAAGATGAAATCATTGTGTGCCGTTATTCGCGATAGTATTGTTACGATACGAGAATCACAGATTAGAAGAAACCTAATATTAACTGATTACATTTTTGATAGAATGTAATGAGTTAAAATGTAATGAGTTGCATAAAATCTATATATATTCTTTCATTCTTGTTTTATTTTATCCAAGATTAGAGAGAAATTCCAATATTAAATACTTTCATTGCAGGAACGATAGCACAACGTCCAGCAGTCTGTCTGCCAATCTGAAAACTAGTGTCAAAAATATAGCACGTAATCAGAGCGACATCCTTCCCTCTCTCAAACAGGTACCAAGGAACGAAGATGCATCTATGATGATTTTCTCGCACAAAGGTCTACCGGTAAAAAGTTACTTCAAACGTCGAGATCCGAACGCGCCATTTCTACCCATCGAAATCGACGAAAGAGACATACCTCCGAAACATGGACGTAAAAATAGGGTAGAACTTACGCCGAAAATTTCTCAAATCGTCCCGAAAACGGAGGCGGAGAGGAAGACGCCCGTTAATCCACTGAGCGATAGAAACCCGAACGTTCCGACAAATTCCAATGCTGGTATTTCAAGAAATGTACTCACCGGACGAGGCGTCAATTCTATCGATGAATTCAAGACCAAATCGGCTAGGAGGAAAGGTATATAATGTATCCACAGCTATTCAGCAATAGCTAAAAACTTACAGACATGTTTCCGTTTATTGAATCACTAACTAAACGGTTTTGGGGTATTTGACAATGATTTTTTGCTTTACCAATCTCGTGTTAATCTATTTAAAACCAAGTTTAGTGCTATTTTACAAACATTTTCTCATTCTCTTTCCTTATTTATAGAGATCGTTGCAGAGGTACCTAGCAGTAGATTCCACAAATATTGTTGCCAATGCCGAGACTCTTCTGCAGTTTATACGTTGAAATATTTGGTTTTCTTCCTAATTTTTCCTTTCACGTGTCTCATAGACGATACAAACGTCCTTATTTTCCAAGATTTTAAATTTCTGGGTTTCGTTTTCCAGGAATATTTGCTCTTTTCCTGTCGGTTAACTGCTCTTCTCTGCATAAGAAATTCCTATCCAGCTGATGTCATATATGTTATATCCACAGTATGGTTTACCTACAAATCGACTACAGAAGCCTGTCTTTTATGGGTTTTGGGCCAATGTAACAAATATAAACCGTTATAAATAAATAACGCTGCAATGAGATTTGTTTTTGGTTCCTCCAAGCTCGAACATGAGACAACGTATTTGTCTGTGACTTCTGATATCGAAATCAGCTTTAGAGTTCATTACATGTTTCTAATGTAACTAAATAAACTATTTAAATGTAAAAGTCCTTAGTATATTTATATTGTAAGCTTTCCATGCAGTCTGAAATTCATTATATTTGAATCAACAGAGGTACTATTACATTATACCTCTAAATATAAGGGTAGTTTTTCATCGCCATCTCTAGTGAGCCGGATGTTGTCCCATTTCCGACTGGTTGAAAGCCTCTTCAAGAAGAACGTTAAGAGGGAATTAAATTATTTTATGTCTTAGATCTTCGTTCTTTCCTTTTTTCTTTTGTAAATTTTTTTGAATTAATTTTGTTTTTATGTCATGTATTCTAATTCATGAAAGAGTGGACAAAATCTTTGAAGAACTTACTTACTTTAAAGAATTTTACTTAAGCGTGTACTTAAGTTCTAAATTTACAAAATAAATTCATTTATTATTATCATCCTGTTAAAATAGAAAGCAACTCACTTTACCATGATAAACTATCTAACAACTGTTATCATCCTTCTGGCAATCAGCAGAGCTACGGATGAATTTCGCAATTGTCTTGGTAATTCTTGGTAATAATTGTTATCTCAAATTTCAAGTCTTTCAAACTTCGTACTCCCTCAAATGGTATTCAGTGCAAAATCGGTTAGATATCAAATATATAAAGATTAAACTCGGCAATGTCATTTCCAAGTTATCCGGCTTTTGGGGCTGTTCCCGCTTGTCAGAATCTTTCTTACGCTCGGAGCTGTAGTTCAGTAGCACCAATTTATGGTGTTACATTTACAGATCTTCGTTAAGTTCCAGTTCTCTGTTACCTAGGTCTTAAGATAAGGTTACTTTCAAGGCTGTCTAATACTTGGAGGTATCAATTTACCATTATCTGAGCAGTCGTGTTTCGATTTGCGGCTACGTTGAATTTTTTTCGGCGAGCTTCTGAATCGAAATATTGGCATTATTATTTTAGGTTATAATGAATTTCGTAGGACTTGACATATGAGTCTACTGACCTATGACTTCTAGAAGTCATTAGAAACTTTTAGAAGTTTTTGCAATATTAAATATACCTCCTTTGTTTGCCATTACTTTGAAAGTAGTTGAGTTTAAATTTTCAGTTTAAATTTTCAGTTTAATTTAACGACAAACAATCGAAATCAAATTTTCTAGATCAGACGTTATGAATTAATTTTCAGATGGAAATCCATTATTGGGTATTGGTTACGACGAACCCGTTATCCCTAACAACACTGGAAGAGTACCTCCAGGTGGCTTCTCTAACGGACTGTGGTGAACATAATCGAAAATTACACATCAATCATTCACCACAAACTTGTAATGTTTTTTTATGATGTATTTAATATGTATTTTTTTATCTGAAGATATTCATTGTCAACACTAATAAATTTAGTTTTATTTACTTTTAATTGCCTTAAATCGATGGCATTTCGAATCAATGTGTAATGTGAATAATCTTTTTTTTTGCCGGTAAGACATGCCTCTTGGACAATGTTATGACAACTAAATACGTTATGACAACTAAAAACTTTCTCCAGTACTCAAGTACTGAAGAATTTATTTATTCTTCAGATTACTTATCTTTTGATTGATTAAGTGCAATTCCCCATATTCTTCTGTGGGTATTTCTTATTTTGTGCCACGTACATAGAATGTGAACCATAGAAGCAGATTTTAGTAACTTATCCAAAAATCAAACTTTTGTACAGTAATTTGAAAATGTTACTCATTCCATTAGACCTATCCAGTGGAATAAATACAATTTTTATTTGGGCAAGGATCGATCAGAGTTGTCCCTGTGAAAACGAACAGAAAGTCATTATCTTTAAACCCTACATACTGGGTTCTGTAGAGCTTAGCACATATTGGACTGACATCAGAAACTATATGTAAGTCAAGGAAAGAAACATACAAGAACATAAAAAGATGAATCTAAAGTAGGCTAAATATAGGCTATATAAGGTAAAATAAGCGTTATGTTGGTATTATTATCATAGAGAATTTTCAGTAATGTATCACAAAAGCTTCAGGTTATTAGAAGGAAGTATTAGTAACCTTTTATATAAAAAAAAATATTTTGGAAAGTAAATACACAACATTATGGAAGTACAAAATCAGTTCCCACGATTCAAAATATGAACTCTTTTGCACTCAAAAGAATTGAAATCCTGCTATAATTCTAAATAACTCAATGCTGTATGTTTTCGAATTGAATATACAGTTCCTTAGGTTGCAATTGACATTTAACTTTGTGTTTTAAATGCGACATTCATACGAGTATATCCCTTCTTAATTAAACGCATAGTAAATATATTAACCTACTTCATCGTGAGAGATAACACTGGGGAACAATTTGTAACATAATTTCTGTTGACTTAGATTTAGGCTGTTTTAGGGGTAAATTGACATGCTGATTCCAAAACTTTATTCAGTTATTTCTATCACGTCAAGTTTTTGATAGATAGGAACTGTAAGCGAATTACAGAAAGCCCTACTGCACTCCTGTCGGCGGAACTTTTTCCAGTAACGACTGGAGAGGGTAATGACGAGGCGCAATAGGTTTAGATTCGTATTGTCTAGTAGCAGCGTTGCCAGAAGGTTACTTTGGAACCTTTTAGGCGATTTTTGAACTGATTTGGTCACTTTTATGTTACACCAATGAAAAGGTTACTTTTAGGTGATTTTTCTGAATTTGTAGAATTGACTTTTGATTTTTTACATAAAAGCAACGTGAACAGAACGCTCGTTTTAGAATTTTTCATGTTGGTAAGTTTTGTTAGCAGTAGAACTAAAACCGATTCGAGATACCGATACCGAAAAAGGGTTTGAGGGTTCAAGCAAAATAACTGAAGTCATACTTACAAGTCTAAATAATACATTTACAAAAATTTATCTCGAATTTATGTCTTAGGTACGTACTAGGACTGTTCAATGACTTTAATAGACTATTGCAGTCTGAGAAACCATTACTACATCAATTAAAACCACAAGTACACAAATTAATTGAAACAATAGCCAGTAATTATATGGATATCAATTATTGTAGGACTACTGATACCTACAAAATAGAGTATGCCACTCCAAGATTCTATTTGCCACTTGAGAAGATATATTTAGGTGTGGCAGCAATAGATGAATTTTCGAGAGAAATACCTCCAACACAAATTGCCGATTTTCGAAAAACATGTTTATCTTTTTATATCGAAGCTTTAGCACAAATAAGGCAACGCTTTAGTTTTGAAGATCTTTCTTTTTGAAAATATTTCCAAATATTGTTACTGATGCAGAAAATTTACATAAAGAATGGAAGAAACACGCTTTTCTGCGACTGCATCGAATCAACCATTTCGCCTGAGCAGGTCGAAGAATACTGGTATAAAATCCTAAAAATGACAGATGGGACAGGAGAACCCATGTTCGCAAATTTGAAGGAAATAATAATGGTTTTGCTCGTTTTGCAATTTTACAACGCATGTCTGGATCGAGTTTTCAGCCAATTAAAACTGATATATACATCAAGGAGAGTGATGATGATGGTGAAGACCGGTACTTATTGCTTTTTCTTATTTTTTCACAAACTTACAATTTTTTTTTCCGCGAGAATATTTTCGAAAGTTTCATTTGAAAACGCAGAAAACATGCGGTTTTTAAATTTCAGATGCTGATGTGCTGTCTTCGCTCAAGTATTCTTCATTCATCATTTGAATTTCATATAATTCTTTTAGTCTCATAATCACAATTGTTGTACCTAATTAATACAATAACTTTGTACTAAAACCCGTTATTATACCCACTAATATTCATATATTTGTTGCAGTCAAACATAAAGCTAATACTCTACATACATAATTAAATATAAATTTTGGAATTATAACAAATAATAAAAAAAATTATTAGAAATTTGTATTCATATTCTGTACGTCAATACTTCTAATATACTATTCTTATCAACTTTTAGTACCTTTCCAGTAAAAAAAATATGAAAGGTTTCTTTTTATACAAAAAGGTTACATTTTTTTATACTCCAGGTAACTTCTGACAACATCCAACTGGCAATACTGTCTAGTAGACTAATTTCGTCAGTTACGCATAAGACACTGTAGTAAACAGGTGTACTTGTCGCTCTGAAATAGTGAACACTGTTTCCGACGCGCAGGGCAAAATTTTGTATTTAAACAAGATTAGCAGTATTTCGTTCTTAAATATAAACTGAAAAATTTCTTTATGTCTGCCGCTGATAGTTCGCGTCGTAAGTGCTTAAACAGCCCCGATTCGTTTTATTATATATGTAGCAGTTTTACAATTCCCAGTCATCGGACAAACATCATTCAAAAACGGACAAACGGCATTCAAAAGTATTGTCAAGGACATTCTTTGAAGCACACGAGCCCAGAAATGCGCCGAAATTGTTCAACAACTCTCAGAAAGCTTAAAAAAGCTTGGCTCTAACATGAGTATCAAATTCTTACTTAGTCATCTTGCTAACTTTTCAGAAAATCTTAGCGCTGTTAGTGATGAACAGGGTGAGCGATTCCACCAAGATTTGAAGGTCATGGAGTCAAAGTATCGAGGTAGATGGGGTGTCAGTATGATGGCTGACTACTGTTGGAGAATCAAGCGAGAATGTCCTCAGATTGAACATTCTAGGAAAAGTTATAAGCGAAAATGTTTACCATATATTTTTTTTTTGTATAAACACAATTTAACTTTTAATATTATAATAACTTTTGTATAAATAAAATATTTCAATATGTTTGGTTAGTACTCCCTTTATTTTCCTGTGTGCCCATTTTGTATGACTTTTAGAGTAAAGAGAGGGTATCCCGTAGTTTAAGCACTTGACGCGATAGAGAAAAATTTTAGTCAAAAACAAGTCACAGATCTAAGACAACTAAATTGCTGTTCCCAGTGTAATCAATAAGTATATGAAGAATAAGTTCAATAATTAAAAACTCAAAACAGACTAATATTTATGTTTATGTGGTTATGAAATTGAATTAAATTAAGAAGTTCTGGATGTTCGAACTTTGCTAATATTCGACGTGTTATTATTAATATTTATTTCAGAAGGAAACTCACCTTTGACATACTCCAGTTCAGGTTTGAGTCTGATCGAAATCAATGTAGCAGGTCTCGTTTTATCAGACAGCAGATTAAACTTTTCCAAACTGTATTTTTGACGAACGTTATATTTGAAAACACAAAAATCTTCATAGGCAGTCATCGCGACCAGAAAAAAAAAATACCAATTCACATCAATAACGTACGACTTACTACTTCATCGTACGGTTAATTCACATTGTTAATTTTTAATTTAACACGCACTGATTCTGACCAGTACCGAATTGAGTTTATACACAATAGCATCGGGTAATGAATTCCGATTTCGAATTTCTTGTTATCTATCGAGATATAATATTCAAATTTATGTGAAAGGAGGTGCTGAGAAGTTAAAGGTTAACCTATTTGGCATGAATATTACCACGAATTTTAAACTTTTATCAGAGTTGGATATATATATATATATATATATATATATATATATATATATATATATATATATATATATATCTACTGCATAATATCCACACATCTGAAATAATGGTTATTGGCGGTCATTCAAGAATTACAAGAATTAGAGAAATAGAAAAATAAGAACGAAAAATTCCTAGAAAGATTTACGGTCCAATCAATAGAAACGGCATTTGGATGAAAAGACCCCAGAATGAACTATATCAACAGAAAGACAAATATGATAACGGAAAACGACGAGCAAACTTCTATGCACATATCTACAGAATGAAACAGTCCAGAATACCGAAAAAACTACTCGATATAATTATTTAGAGTAAATATTGTTACAGATTTGCCCTCAATGGTTTATGGATGTTTGGGAGAAATGATGAGACTGTTGAGAACCGTCGTAGGCACGACCAGAGAGCTCATCTAGTAGTTGCATTGTCGATGTTCAGGACATCGAACTGCCTCTGTCACTCCTGTTTGAGATCGTTCGAGAACAACAAGTAACAGCCACGTGTCGAATAGTTAGTTCATTACAAATAAGGATAAAGATAAGTCAAAAATACTAGTGTCGTTGAATATTGCTACTCATAGAATAATTTAGCATAACTGTCATCTAGAGTACAGTGACATAGACAGAAGTGTGACAGAAACGTTATTGACATTTGTTGTATTTATTTTCAGTTTATAAATAAAGGATATTTATTGATTGTTAAAAGTTAGTTATTGGAATTTATCCGTCGAAACCCATAATATGGTAACAATATGGAACAGAGTGGTTAAAAGAGGTCCAAAAAGATCTACAACAGATCAATATAAAAATCTCGAAGATCGCACTGAATGTCGCTATAAAATCGCACATGTGTAGTTTGAGCAAAAATTAAATCGTCAACTGGAATAAAATGGACATATAAACGGAAGATAGAGCATTCAGAGAGGATGAAGTGTTTTTGGGAGCCAAAAAAGATGTTGCAAAAGTCCTAATAATTGCGAATTCAAGTTCAATCGCTCTCCTCATGGGGAAAAATCACAATAATAATATATATCTACTGTAACAGTATCTCAATCACTGTGCCGCGAGAATCTTGAAGTGTGCCGCCAAATTTCAAAAGAAATACACAATCTTTTATATATAAAATCGAAAACTATTTTATTCCCAAGTTTTTAATTAAGGGTTCTTGTAATGCAGATTGTAGATCAGCACTCACATGCAACTAGAAATTGAAAAATTATATACAAAAATGTAATTCAACAAAAATATAACCAATATAAATTACGCAGGTTTGAATAATTGTGATTGACTATAAGTGTGTGCAAAAATTCTAAATCATTTAAGAGAGATTTGGGACTATTTGTTATTAATGGATGTTAACTTAGAATTAAGGAATATTTCTGTATGGAACATTTACTTATTCAATTATTATTACTATTTTCCAAAATATTTGATAGTATTAAAAAATATTGGAATTCTTACGATTGTTATTTGATGTAAAACGAAGTTAAAATGGTAAAGAATACACTGTTATCTAGATTCTCACTTATTACAGTGTTTTATTTAAGTACCATATTAATTTTGAAAAATGATCATCAACAGAGGATACTCAATAAAAGAAATAAAACTAGATATTATTGAAAATTTCACAAAGTACGTTACTATGATTATGAAACACTGAGATTCACTTTTTATTCACTTCACTTTAGTGTCGCATGACAACTTGCAAATTATTTTATTATGTTGATAATCAATCGATACATTAGAGAAAATCCGAATAAATCCAATTAGGAATGCGACATTATCGGGTATAATTCTCCTACGTAAAATTTACTATTCAATTAGATACATTTTAACAAAAAAAAATCAAAGGTGCGTCTTGTATCACATTCGACGAACTAAAAATTAAAAATGGACTATATCTTGGCCTTCTCTAATTATATCTCGAACGCAAAATTCTATTTAAAACACAACATATGCAAATAATAAAATTGTCTTTAATGTTGCCAAGCTAATACAATCAGCTTTATTTACATCTGATTGAATGATAATCACTGTTACTTTCAATTTCGAAAGAGATTTTTGTTCGACGATTTGGTACGGTAATTCCGACATAACAATCAATTTCTTACAATTTTTTCGTGTTAACAAACCACGTGCGGACATGAAGAATGTATTATTATTTTTATAGTGAAAATTGAGAATTGAAGTCACATCTAAAAGTTTTCGATGTCGACTGGGATTCGAACCCAGGATCAAAGAGCAGCGGGGCGTAAACCTGAAGACCTGGGGGTTCGAATCCCAGTCATTCGAAAACTTTTAAATGTGACTTCAATTTTCACCATAAAAATAATAATATATTTATAGGTATACGAACATCAATCAAATATTTCTTCAATATTTCAATGGTTTTCTTGTCCTCCAACATTTATATGAACATGAATCTTTGATTGAGCGGGAAAACTAATTATTTGACAACGTTTCGTAAAAATTTATTGACATCTTCAGGGCAAAAAATACCAAATTAGAAGACTTAGAAACAGAAAAAGTCACAAATGTAGGACAAGCTAAAGTAATAAAACAAAGCAAACACCTTCAATTAGTTGGTCTACTCGTATATTACATTTTTCAAAGATGTAGGCAATAATGACTTTCTTCATAACGATAAAGTCATTATTGCCTAATTATTTTAATATGAATATATATTAATTATGACTGAATTTTCAGTTATTGGATTGAGTTTTTCTAGCAAATGAAACATAGTTACACCTGTATTAATAAAAATATTATGTAATTTACTGACATTTATTAATTTTTAATGGACATATTGTAAGACAGAGAAGATACACATGTTATTTATCTATGTGATTTGATTAAATCATTAAATAAAGAGCTCAGAATGTTGTGGTTAAAAACATTTCCAAGGACAGATCAAACACCCTATATAGAGGTACATATTTATAGATCTTTCTGTCTCATACTTTGTGTCCAAGAGTATCAGTTTGACAATTTAAATAATCCTACAATGGGGCGGTAGGATTATTATAACATATTGACACAATTTGTAATTGGTCAAGAAACGTGAGTTGTAAATGAGACATGATTTTTTTATTAACTACAGTATTTTCTTATATTATTACCATTGTATTACATAATATGATATATTATCACCCTATATTATATACATACAGCTTCCAATTCGACCCTAATTTTGAGTGGTTTTCATGTTCACTGAAGTTCATGTTCATTGAAGAAACTCATTTAGTATACATCAACAACAAGTGATTTCAATTATCAATCCAATTAACTTTTAAGAAGATTGTCTAATATCCTCATATTATAGAAACGCAATCCATCAAATATATTCATACTCGTATATATCTACTTATATATAGTTTGTTATAATAAGAATTTTTGTATTGATAAATACACTTTACACAACAAAATAACATCAGAAGGAAAATTACTCAGTCATGATTTAGACATATTTTGATATATCTACCAATTAAATCCATTATTGATGAATTCGGCAATAAAATATATTGTCTTTATGCATTAAAAATATATCGTCACTGGTGTTTCTAATAAGCTCAGTTAACTGTAAGTACATACTGTGAACTCTGCATTAAAATGACATGCTTATTATATTTTTTTGCTACATAGACTTTCAAAGTATTTAGTTTATATTTAAGACGCTCCAATAAACATTTTTTTTTTAATAACTAAGTGCATTTAATGTTTACAATTTGCATTAACTATAGATTACCACTGACAACTGTAAATTAGAGTGCAAATTTTGTTATAAACAATTCTACATTCCTTAGAACTACAACCTTTAGTACACCTAATTGTTGTCTAAAACTAAAACCTTTTAATACACAGCTTAAAGTGTCTGCACACATTATGAATTAAGTGGAGCTCTTGTATCTTGAAATCATGACCCACTATTCATATTGGTTTCAACAGAACAACTTATTGATAACTGCCTTGTTGTCAATTTTTGAAGTAAATTCTGAATAATCAAGAATATTCTGGATTAACTACTATTTGGATATTAAGTTTTGTGACAAAGTAGATAGATCCATTCAATTATTTAGTTTGTATGAAAGCATTTCTGCTGGTAACAAAATGAGAACCATATAGAAGAAGATATTTGGAAAATTATTTCGGCTAAAAAGAACTGATTTTACTTTGTGAGATTAAATTTATCGAAGAATAAACACTAAATATTACTTACCTTGGACATGTTTAACTGATTTTGGTGTTGATGTCATATTCAAGAAAATCCATTAAATGGCATCACTCGTCCATTGCACCCTTCTCCTATGGCACTACATCTTATCTTAATTTCGCGAACAAAAATTTGGAATTTTTATTAAGACGCATATTTGGAATAAAATGATATTAACTCCAAAAAATAATTTATTGAAAACACTAATACTGTGGCGACATCTAGAGTGCATGCACTATAAATTACTTCAATCAAATTTCTATCGATCGTTCACCCATGAATAGGTGCGTAGTTGTCGGCTGAGCGAAAATTTCCGATATCTAGAAAAAAATGAAACCAGTAGCCGTGATGGAAGAATAATTTAAAATAAAGTAAGTATGTGTTACAACAACAGTTTATTTATAGATTACAATACCTAATCGTCACATATGAGATTAGGTACACACCTATGTTTATATATTATAAGTTGATATTGTTTCGCAGTAATTGTCAATAAATTTTATCTATAAGTATGGATTCTGATTTCCTTTAAAACATAACTGCGACGATATAGTATCTTATATTTATGGTTTAAATCAACAATGTGTCTGGTATCCTAAAATTATTCTTTTTAAGGACTTCTTTAATTCATCACAAGTTTTAATTATGAAAATGATTCAATCAAGTTGTATTTGCATAAATAAAATTTTTTATTTTGACTCAATGAAAGAAAGATATACAGATCGGCACACAAAAGATTGCATATAATTGTTAATTCTATACTCTAACAAATATAATATCCATTTGAACAAAATCTTGAAAATTCTAAATAACTAACTCCGATTTCTAAAAGTTCGAATATCAAAAAGTAGTTTCAAAAATGTGAAATCGAAGAAGAATTACTCAAGAGAAATAAATTACGTTGTTTATTTTCGTCACCCTCCTATTGAATGATGATTTTTCAATTTAATATTTTGGTGTGAGTTCACTTCACTTGACTTAATTTTTGAATAGGTAATATGTTATTAGTTTAAGTTAATATGCAGAATCATGTTCAGAAAATATGCAGAAATGTCTGAAAATATATATATGTGTATATAAGTAATTCTTATCGAGCTAAACTATTTGATAATACATAACCACTACAAAAATATTTGTAAACAACCATCTTCAACAAACAGCATCGTACAAAATGATACTAATTGATTTTTAATTGAAATATTATTTTATACTTGAAAAAACTAAAACAAACAATTGTTACATTCTGCTGTCATATATATGTGTGTGTGGACAGTTATGGGAAAATTAAATCATTCGATATCGTGTAAGATATCAGATGATTTAATTGACGAAGAAAAGAAACTTTAAATAATACTCAAGTCACTTAAGTTACTACAATATAGTCATAGAAAATTGAAGTTTCATACACCCAAGGTAATATCTGATCAAAAAATTCAAATTTAATTCTTTCTCAGAACAAGAGTTCTGAGTTGATAAGTTATAGATTTTTCAAGAATCTTCGAGGTTTGTCTTCAATTTTTATAGTTAGTGTAAAATTTTTGAAATATTAAATTTTTATACCCACCATATATCTTATCTGAATGAGTAGATTCAACTAATAGAATAATATGAATCACTACATTTCTAAGGAAAAAGAAATGTTTATCTTCGTGGCATCAATGTAATAATGCTGATCATATTTATTTCTACTCGCAGCGCGAACGACATTTGTATTTATGTCAGGTCCCACGTAGTAAATTGGTTTTCGCATGCCCATAGAAATAAAGCTGATTATAATCGCCCCCACATCTTTTATTATAACCTACTTTTGATAGCTTATATATACAAAATGTTTCTAGTTAAAATTGACAAAAACAAAGTTTACACATAGTCATCAAATGAAAATTCAAAATTTCCATTAACAAGACTTAAAATTAATATGAGATCATAAATTCCAACTGTTTCATCTATTTATCAATTTGGTATACCATCAATTTTCGAATCAAACGTTCAGGTGATTTATACCTAATGTATGAACACTTTCTTTGTCATTATTACTTAATATATTTCAGAATAAATAAAGGCAATCATGGGAAATTCTAGTATGAAACAACATATCGAAACTGCTCAAAAAACTGGAGTTTTGAAGGTGTCTCAAGGAAAATTATCTGAATTTCCACCTGCTTTCAGACAACTTGAGGGAAATCTAAGAACTTTAGATTTATCTGAAAATAAGTTTCTGCTCTTGCCTGAAGAAATAAGTAGATTTACCCAACTCAAGCATTTGAACTTACAAAGAAATAAACTTGCTAAAATACCAGACTGTATTGGAGCTTTAACAAAACTGGAGACATTCAATGGGTCACACAACAATTTGAACTCTTTACCAAGAACTTTATCAAATTTAATACATTTGAAACAAGTGAACCTAAGCAGCAACCATCTGAAAGAATTTCCATTGATGTTCTGTGGGTTAAAGCACTTGGATCTCTTAGACTTGTCTAAAAATGAATTAGAGTCGATACCTTCAGATGTTTCAGGTCTACATGTAACTGAACTTAACTTAAATCAAAACCAAATCACATTTATCTCTCCTCAGTTATCAGAGTGTCCACGATTGCGAACCCTTAGACTAGAAGAAAATTGTCTTCAAATATCAGCAATTTCTTCAAAAATTCTGAAGGATTCAAAAATTGCAAACCTATCTCTTGATGGAAACTTATTTGAAATTAAACAATTATCTGATATTGATGGATATGAAGTATATATGGACAGATTTACAGCTGTAAGAAAAAAGATGTTTTGACTATTTTAATTTATTTATTATTTTATCAATCAAGCACTTGAAGTAAAGAATTTTTAATATCCTTATTATTTATATGCATCATCAATACCACTTTATATGTGATATAATAATTGATATATAATATATATATATATATATATATATATATATATAATATATATATATATATAATTTATATTTTGGAATATATAATTGCAAAGTGACGTTTAATTCTACTGTTTTGAAACACACCAGTGTATCTCTCTTTAACGCAGTAAAGGTGTGTCAACTTTAATTTGATGGTACATTCACAATATACATTTTGTTATTAGAAAGATTATTGAAACTTGTTATCTCAAAACTGTATGCTTAAAATGCTTTTTCATACTTTTCATATTTAATGAACGAACCATATTTCATAAATAGTGCAACCATAAATTTTTTCAATATTTCATGGTTTCACATTATGATAAGCCCTAAACTGAATTTGAAGTAGTTTTATTAAAGGTTGAAGCAAACGCCTTAAATTTTAGTTCTGAAAAACATATGTATTAACTTTTTCAGGATCATTCCTGAATTGTTAACATTCCAAGTAAATAAAGTTCATTGATTTTGTTTGTAATCTTTTTGTGTAAGTTTGTTTTACTCTGAAGAATTTTGAAATTAGAATTCAATTCTAAAAGGGGAAGTTTGTTATTTTTTACAATATAATTATTTTGTTTTTCTAGAAAGGTGAACATCATTTTCTAAATGGTTTTTATAAGGGGCAAATCTCATATACTGCTTTCAATAAATATTTATGTTCTACTGCTTTCATTATGTATTACTTTTATTGAATATGAATATAGTAATAATTATTCAAATACATAATCACTATATTAATATAATATAGTGCTATAATATAGTAATATCACTATATTTATATCCTTATTGGAAATACAATTGATTGAGAAATATTTTTTCATGGTGGGAACTGTTGTGTATTAAATTAATACTGATAATATAGTCAATTATTAAAATTTCCTGGTAACTGTCATTTTTCTCTTGATTTGGACGATTTTATATCTTTTAATGTTAGTGTAAAATATGTAGTCCTAAGAAATATAAGAACGAATGAGATGGAACCAATTTGGTTATATCTAGTTGAGAAATATTATGGTGAATAAGAATTATAGGTGTACAGATAGGTTTTCTATAAATGTTTAATTCTAGTCGATTTTATTTAGGAATAATTATATTCTATTTATTATGTTGTTAAATGATGAAAGAGGAGAATGAATTTTATTTACTCTTGCTTATTTTTGAATCCTGATTAATTGAAAGTTAAATAACATTTGTGTTAAATTTCTTTAAATTTTTTTCCCATTTAGCTTGCATTGAAAAAACAGATAAATGTTATTCAAAATATCATGTAAATATAATTGTGATAATCTAGAATACTTTAATAGAATTATTCAGTGGCAAATGATTTTATTTTTTTAAAATTATTATTAATATTTTTGTTTATATTGTAGTGTTGGCGTGTTCTCTAGGAAATTTAGTTTGCGAATAGGAGCAGTTTAATGTATTTGGTATATGAGAATTATTGTGGCAGAGTATGTGATAGAAAACTTCAATAAAAAAAGTTCTTTGTCTATATATACTTCAGAATATTGGCAAAAATGCTTTAGATTTTAGTGTTGATAAGTTCAATTAACTTAGCCTTCATAATGTATAATAATATATAGAAGCTATCGACATCTTTTTTGTTTTGTATGAGTAGTTTACATTCTTTGGTAACTAAATTTCAGAATAGAAGTATTAAGTTAAACAATATTATTATCTTGGAATATAAAAGTACATTCACAAATCCAAAAATAATTGCTTTGATAAAGATACCTTGAAAAGAAATATCAATATTATTGATAAAAAATGGCCATCCTAATTGTATACAGCTGAAAATCTATACATAGAAAATTACTTTCTTATAAAAGTACTCCTAAAAATTTCAAAGATGAAAATTCTAGATTATTTTAGATTTTGATAGAAATAAATACTATTCGAATACCGTGATCAAACAATTTGTGTATCCATTCGTTTCGAATAAGGAATTTGGTGAAAATTGTTTTTGTATAATATATTTATATCTGCAAATAATATGAAAAGTATTTATTTGTTGTGTATATCAAACATACTGGTTTGCATTTAATGCATATGGAAAATTCTAAGAGGTATGAAAACTAGCTTTGTTAATATACTGTGAACATTTAATTGTCAAAACTGCTGATGTGTAACTATTTTTGAGGACCAAATTTCGGGATATTAATATATGAAAAAATATTCTTAATCATTGCTTCTGTCAGTCGATTTTTCAATGTAACCCATCTGTGATTTATAGTTCTAGCAAATTTTCAAATTATCGTCTGTGTAGTAATTAATAGTCGCTTCACGATCTCTGACATTAAGCGAAGCAGATTTTTTCCAAGCCAAAAAACTTACACTTTCTCTGTAAAGATATTCACAACTATGCATGCTTTGAACTATATTAATTATCACTTTAAATTCTATTTTATTTTTATACATTTAAAAATTTTATATTATATAACTAAAGCTATATTTGCTATAAGTTTCTAAACTGAATCCTTAACTACAAATTTTACGATAGTTGTATCAGATTGATTCCAATAAATGTGTGTTCTTTTTGTTTTTGATAAATGATTTCCAACCTTAAGCATAATGCATAAGAACAAATTTATCCCTAAATACATTTGGCTATATTGTCGGCAACTAGTTCAGAGCTAATGGGTGCTACAACTTTTGTTCATTAATTTTTAAAAATAATTTCCTCTGAACTTACAGAATTAAAGTTCGAACAATTATCATCACAAAATTCCTACTATGAATTCAGGAGGATGAGTATTAGGCATGCGATGTATATTGTTCTAAGGGTAGATATTTCTATTTACTTGGTATCAATGTATTCCGAATTAATGTATGATTGATTACAATAATTATAAAATGAAATTACACTTAGGATATTATATGAAATATACCTAACTGAGAAAATATTTTTAAAATCAAATCCAGATTTATATAAATAGATATACATTCGAATTGAACTGAGGCCTTCATCAAGAAAATATCGTTCTAGTTTTGTTGAATATTTCGTTCCTGAATCTGTAAGTGTTATTTTAAGTTTTGGTTTTTAAATGGTAGAGAAAACGTGCTAATAATAATAGTCAATTTGTTATTTGACGACTTCTGCTATACAAACAGGTACAATACTCAATATCGAAGTATCAGAGTATTGAGTTTGTTAAAATAAATTCGTCCATAAGTTTATTCATAAACTAATACGGTATGAAAAAATCTACACTAATAGTCAGTTGTTATGTCTTGGATAATAATTGATTAAGGTAGTTCGGTATGAGTTGGTAAACAAATTGAAATAATCCTGATTATAATTCTATTTGTCAAGGAATTTAAATTGTAACAGGTATGAAATATTTAAAATCATTCATGTAAACAAAAACATTCTACATTTCCCGTTTCATTAATTCAACTGTCTACATATGTAGACAGTTATCGCATCTCTTTTCAACCCACATTTTACATTTCATCAGCTGGACTTCATCTATCTGAAAATGGTATTTTTGTATATTTTTTGTGAACTAATGAATATCTTATAAAAACATATATATAATATTTGCTATATTTCAATTTTTTATTGAATGTTTACTACAAACACACTATCAGTTAATCTACAATAAAAAGTTTAAAAATATATACATAAGAGAGATAGCTGCTGGTGAACGTGCGGTATATTTTAAATGATATACTTTGTTATGGAAGCCAGGATATAGTAGACGAATTGTTTGATGCGTAAAAAATATTCTAGAATTGTTGCTAGATACATTTGTTCCTGAAAGCAAAGTTTTGATAGAAATTTGTTGAAAGGGACGTTCGGTGAAGGTAAGTGCCGTGTATATGTAATGTTTTTAATTGATTCTGCTGAAAATATGAAATTTAGCGTTCATCACGTTGTTATTTCACATTGTCACGTCCTCGGTATTGTTTTGGGTTACCTTGTTTTGTTTACACCATAAGGTAATTAATTTTACATATAAATTATTTGGCGGTATACCTAGTGACCATATAAAAACAAATACTATTCACTTATAGTGGTTATGCAGTTTGTGTTCCATAAATATTAATAGTTATGTCACCGAATATTCATTACAGCAACAATCCAGATTGATCTTGTTAACCTTTCGTCACGTTGGCGATTTATCGAATATGTTTGTCTTACACATGGATGTGACATTTTTATTTGAAATGTAATAATGGAAACTATTGTTGCAGATAGCTGAGAGATAAGAGTATAAATTTGTTTCATTCATCTGAGCTAAGACCGTCAGTAATTAACTTCGATTTTTTATTCTTTTTGGGACGAAATGGCTCATGAACAAGATGAAATCGAGGTTGAAATTGGGGAAGATAATGATATTGACGTAGATATTGACAAGGAAATTAAAGAAGAATTATCTACAAAAACTGCTAGTACCAGCACCAGTGATTCCCTTCTCAAACGTAGGCCAAAAAAAATTAATAAGCAGAATAAAGATGCTATTATGGCTTCTGGTTATATTCATTCTCCACGATCGTGGAAAAATAGTAGACGTTCTAGAAATGGATATGGTAGAGGCTTGCCAAAAAAGAAGGGCGCCGGAGGTAAGGGAGTTTGGGGATTACCTGGTTCTGAACTCATGGAAACTGTTGAAGATGTAAACGATCCTAATTTTGACAATGAAAATATGAGTAATGGTGATATTATGTTGAAAGCTATTGTTCCTCCTGACGAACCTAATTTAGAAATTAAAAGAAAACTTGAACCTATTATACTAGAATACTTTGAGAATGGTGATACCCATGAAGCAGCAATTGCTATAGAGGAATTTGTCCCAAAAAACCGGAGAGATGTTGTTGTTGAACAAGCCATTGAATTGGCTATGGATCATAAACCCTCCCATCGGGAACTTACTTCAATTTTGATTTCTGATTTATTTAATGACTGTGTTTCCATGGCAGATATTATGAAGGCTTTTGAAAACCTTTTGGCTAATATTGAAGATCTTATTTTGGACGTTCCTGATGCACCAAATGATATTGGAAACTTTATAGCTCGAGCTGTTGCAGATGACTGCATTCCCCCAAGATTTGTCGCTAACACCAAAGAAAAAAGCGATAATGAAAAAATTCAAGCTGCACTGGAAAGAGCAAATACTTTACTCTCTATCGACCATGGACTAATAAGACTTCATAATGTTTGGGGAGTTGGAGGAGCTTTAAGACCAGTGAAGCTGCTAACAAAACAAATGACTCTACTTTTACAGGAGTTCTTGTATTCTGGAGATATTGAAGAAGCCTCTCGATGTTTACGTGGATTAGAAGTACCGCATTTTTACCACGAATTGGTGTATGAAGCTATTATAATGGCAATGGAAGCTAACAAAGAGGAGAAAGAAGAAGCATTGTGTAAGTTGCTGAAGTCTTTTGGTGAGGCCACTCTTATTACTGCTGACCAGATGGAAAGAGGTTTTTTACGTGTCTTTGACGATTTACCGGATATCGAAATGGATGTTCCTCGTGCCCACTTCATATTAGAACGCTTTGTTGACCGTTGCCAGAAATCTGGATTCTTGACCCAAAATGTTATTCAAAATATGCCTGTTAGAGGACGTAAACGTTTTGTCTCCGAAGGAGATCAACTGTTGAATAAGAATACTCGAATTTCATAAATTCGTAGAATTCCGCTTATCAATTTTTGCCATTTGCATATTAGATGATTTTTGAGCGACGACCGTATCTAAAATGATTTATCTCAAAATAAAAAATTGATTGCTATTTGACACAGAGTATAGTTTCTATGATTTAGAGTTTAGTTATATTTGGTGCTTAAAATCTACACATTTATGACAGCTTCAATTCAAATTGCCTGAATAGTAGATAACTGTTTGTGTAGTTCTTTAGTACTATTAATTCATTGATAATAATCGTCAGATACGGTTACTTAAAAAACATCTAATATATTTTCTTGACAATTTGCATAAATACTAATTTCATTAAGCACTAGGTGCCCTAGGTACTCTTCTTATGATGTTACTTTTATTTGTATTTGTTCATATGTGAAATAAATATTACAAGTTGTATAGTTGTTCATAATTATGTGAATGTGTGTGAAATAGAGAGAGAGAGAGAGAGAGAAAACAACTTTATTGAATAAGAATTCAAAGGGCTATCATCAACCTAGGTTTTCTTGCCCTGTTATTTTTTTAGTATGTTACCAATAACTAATTACAAGTGGAAGTTTTTAATAAACTGGAAAATGTATTATGAATGTGTTGCACAATACATTTAATTCATTTCAAATTATAAACTAACAGCCGAATTAAATTACAAGTCAAACATGAAATCTAATATTTAACATCTGCACATTTATCTTATTCATCTGTTGTGGCTATTAATTTGAGATTATTGTTCTTGCTACCAGAAAGTGCTGTTTTTCATACGCTTTTCTGTCAAGTACTACATCCTTTAATGCCAAAACAAGGTTTCAATTTAATAATGGCCAAGAATAATACATGCTACAAAAAAAAATAAGTAGCTTGGTCGCTTTTCTAATTAACTGACGTAACATCTTTGTGGTGACCATTTTTTGAAAATACCTAGTTGTATAATAAATTGTATTATACATCTTTAATATTATGGTTTTTGTATAAAGAATAACACTTTGGGCTTTTCAGTAAACCGTTTTATAGTTTATAGAACTATAAAATTCAATGGTTCTTTCATGTCCATCAATGACCAATATCTTTATCCTATTCATTCCGTGACATTCAGAAAAAAATTCGGTTACAATTGGATGTATGGCTACAACATACTATACCATTCAAATTTTACATAAACAGATTTATTATAATTATTTAAGAAAGCTCGTACAATCCATACCATGCTTACGTGTACAGTGAACATTGGTGTATTAATTTTTTTTTAATATATTGTTTTTTCTATTTATTCATGAAGAGCAGTTTTAATTCTAGAAATAAGAAAATAGGTGTAAGAATCATGAAAAATGTCATCAACAGTAAGCAGACCAAAGGCCCCCTGTCCCCTTTAGTGCTTACGTAATACTACAATCAATTGAAATAACAAACTATGGGAAAACAGGAAAAATGTTTCAAAGTGCAAGGTTTATGGTAAATTGATGACTTGCGAATTGTTTTTTTAAATGAGGATATTTACAAAATTTAATTAGTCTCATTTTAAAGATGGAAATCTGAACCGAAAATGACAATGCAACCAAATGCAGAAAGACGTATATACAAATAATTCAATTATCACACTTTTTATAAAGATTCGTTTCATTATAACCTCAATTGCACAAATAAAAAGTATATACAAATTGAGAGACGATGATAAATTTTCGAGGAAGTGCTCTTAGGCAATGTATTGTTAAGTTTTACAACCGCCAGCTTTAAAGAGCAGAATTTTCCAACTTGTTAATTAAAACGTTATCATAAAAGTTTTGTTTTCATTTACTCATAGTCGGATATGGTTTGAAAATTTTGAAGAGTTATGCCTAATATATATTGAAATGTACATAGAATCTCCCAAAATAATAAAATATTTGAGTGTATAATTCAAATAATAAAATAATTCAAATAATAAAATATTTGAGTATACTAACATCTGATTCAGAGTTATCATGAATTTTGATTTTAATGTTTTCTTACAAAATAATTTGTCTAAAAATTTATGAATAAAATTATTTTTCAGAAAACTAGCAGATATATATTTTTACTTTTTATTTGACGTGAGTTGTGTTAATAACTTCTTCAATCATTCACATTGAAAACAAAATGTTTTTCAGTTTAAACAGTTTATTTGTAATGTGTCTTAACTTATAATCAATTGTCAAAAGCTAAAATATATTTTCCATTACAGTTGATAACATATTTAAAAATAAAATTAGCACTTAAAAACTGATAATACTTCAGACAATATCTGACCTAAATTCAATAATACATATTTCATGCCTACCTACAGAAAAAACAGTATTATCAAAACAGAAACCAGGTTATAATAAATTTATAGAAATTATTGTAAAATATCAGATACATTTTAATGTTTATTTGGATAATTTTTCTGGTATATCAACAAAGCATATTCTTATGGGTATTAGCAGTCACTTTATTTTCTTCATATTTGTATAATATAATGCAAACATATGTAACAACTATTAAGATGACAATCAAATCTTACCGAATAAAAACTCAGCAAGTGATTCATAAAAGAACCCAATTGAATTATCCAATAAGTTTCTGAAGTCTAACAATCCACATAATAACTATCTTTTTGATAATGTATGATATTTACAAAATATCTGTATTACATACAAATGTCATTAAGATATATTTTAATCCACTTCAGATTTTGCAAATGAAACAATTTTTTTTTATCAATAGAACCATAGAATCTTTATTAATGGTAGACTGCAAAATCTTATTGTGGATTATGTAGACTAGTTGAACATCTGAGTTAATATTTCTCATACTCCTTAAGTCTGCTTCTGGCTTAAGGATTTTTTCTTATTCAGACGACTCATATTACGGGTCATTTTCTGTAGAAAGGCTTGAAGTCAGAACAGTGTCCTCATATTAGTGACAATGCTCAGTGACATCAACTATGACAGATTTTTTCCAACCGAACAGAAAATATCCGATACCTGCACCAATCACTATAGCTATGCATAGCCAAACATTGTAAGTCATAAATATCAACATGAGGAAATAAGACAGTATCATTTGGACCATGTGTAGGAATGTCTGGAAGCAGTGCATTTTACTCCACATTGTCGGTCTGTGAGAAACAGTAAGTATGATTAATTTATAGTTCAAAGGAAAAAACATATTGCAAAAATCAATAAAAATTAGCAAATAATCTATTTGGACTTATAACATGAAAATGCAAAATATGAAATGGTACTATATGATTTGAATTCTATATCAAACTATTGTCCTAATGATAATTTCGGCTAATGATAATTCAAAATTCCATGTTTTTAATATTCAAAACTGACATTGACAACTTTAAGTTAAAGTGACCCTTAAGAAATGATTAGTAGAAAACTTTTTTCTATTCAATAACAGTTAAAATACATTATGAATTTTATATCGGCATCACTAGATAACTAACTACCTTCAGAAACCAATGAAAATTTACTTAGAGTGGATATGGCTCTATATGAATGTTTTACAATGTTTCTGTTGAAATTTGCGATTTATTGAAAGTATTTTTGAAGCATTTTTATTGAACTGTGGTTTTTTAACTTATTATTGTTTAAGAAAAGGGTAATTCTAGCACAGGCGTTTTTGGAAACTTTGATAGGTTCGCAAAGAGATATTTTTCAATCTGTGATATTTGAACTTAATAAATGACACGCTTATCTCTTGGTGAAATATTATGTTGAAAACAATAAATTAAAATTAACACACTTAGCTTAAGTATCACAAAATATATTAAAAACCCTACATATGTTTCGGGTGGTTAACTCATTATCAAGAGTAAACAATATTATTAGTACTGAAGAGTAATATTGTATACTCTTGAAAATGGGTTGAACATATGAAGAGTTTTTAATATATTTTACTTATGTACTAGTGTGTTAATTTTAAATTATTGTTTTGAACTTAATGTTCTCTACTAATGGTACCACAATCTTCATCAATGTTGTAATTTTCATTGGTATGAGTACCAATCAGATCTAATAGATGATGGAAATTTATAATTTATTCCTATAAAGCTAACTAAAAACTCAAACAGAAGCCGAATGATCAGCAAAAAAAGCAAAAAAATTTTAATGGTTAGAAATGAATTATGTTGGTGCATATTTTGTACATGTATTGCAATGTTGTTAGTATTATTAATGATTCCATATGAACTTACGGCTGTTTATGGATGACTTCCCCCACCACACTTTGTAAATAGATAAATAATGTTAATATCAACTCAATGCTATGAAACCAACGGATTTTGAAAAACTGTAATCAGTTTGAAATATATAGAGTGTAACTTTCATTTGAATTACCTTCAGATAATTATTCAAAATGAAAACTTTTAAAATTTGATGAAATATGAAACCTTTTTCAAAAATATATTTGAAGTTTTTCATATAAATTGAAATAAAATTTAAATGAAAATGTGCAGGAAATTACGCAAAACAAATTTGAATAACTGTTCCATTCTATTACATTTACAAATTACTATAAAAGTATAAATAATACAAAATGAATTCAATTCTTGTTCTAGGAGTTAAAATATTTAAAAAAATAACTGACTACAATTGTTCAAAATAAATATTTAACTAGTACTTAATATAAAAAGTGTCGCAAAATTACATTCAGTAGATTATGATATCTGATTTTATTGCCTCAAAACAAAAAATGTTATATTTATGCACTATTGCATTAAAAGCAAGGTTTGATGAAGTGTTTGATAAAAAGTAAAACTAAGAGTACTAACTGTAGTTAATTACTTATCCATAATTTTTGGAAATAAAACCAGTGAGATGCATCATCATAAATTCTATTTAATAAATATCTTACGAAAAATAATGAGAAATAGCACACTAATATGTCAAGGAGAAAATTAGAAGGATGTAATATTTCATAATTAGTTCAATAAAACCAATCCTCTATGCAGTACAATTTCTTCCAATGGGATTTCAGTTTGAAATGACATATTCGTCATAAAGAGTTTTTGCGACACTGCATAATTCATTAAATGAATACATGTATTGTACTTACTGGACAATTTGGTTCTCTTCATTTACAACCCCTTTTCTGGAATTGTAACAGCTCTGTACTGTAATGCGTTATAACTTTTCCAAAAAAGATATTCCCTGGAATATAAGAATTTCATTATTAAATAAATGTGAACATTGAATTAAAATAAACAATATATAAATACAGATAAGATAATGTAAAATGAAATTATGAATCAATTAATTCTCACAAATTTAGAAAAACACGCATTGTTAGAAAACGTTCCAGGGAGACTATCTTACAAATTGCTTCATGTTTTATAAAAACCTGCATACATACATACAAACACACACACACACACACACACACATATATATATATATATATATATATATATATATATATATATATATATATATATATATATATATATATATATATATATATATATATATATATATATATATATATTGTTATGATTTTCTTCTTTTATCTTTTTTATTATTATTGATTTAAATTTAACGTAACTTTCTAATGAATCTACTTGAGATTCACTCTATCTCAGGGTAGAATCTATTTAAAACATTATTTTTTTTTATTATTATGGCATTTTAAGGCATTTTATTAATGCCTTTGAATGAAATTGATAATGAATTGAAAATTTACTTGAGGTACCTCTTTCTTCGAGCTCTCTTGATTTCTTTTACGCCAGTATTTCAGAATTTCTTATATTAAAATTAAGCACATTTTTCTTTACTGCTATTTTCAGTTTAATTCAATTTTTTCAATTTTTCTGTTACAAATTTTTATTTCAACTCCAACTCTCCTTCAAAACTTGGCGTCCCTCTCTCCATTGTTTTTAATTATTTTCGTCTGATATATTTCACAGCAATCTCTGATTTTATATTTTTGAATTTTGTGTATAACTTGATTTCAATGATGCTTCCATTCCATTTCAATTTATAATTGTCAATGGTGTACTTCTGTCACGAAATTTTACAATTGAGGTTATGATTTTACAGTTGTAAACAATTCCATCATTGAATTATTTATACAATATTCGAACATTTCAAATAAATATTGATATACATCATTTGTGGAATACATTTAATTTATGTTTATTATACATATTTCAATTTCCAGATTATTGTTCCAAACTCTTTGTTATTCATTTGAATCTTAGATCAATTTCATGATCAAATTTTGGAAGTGGGTTTTACAAATACATCATATAAGAATTAGTATTACATAATGTGACAAGAGAAGTGAGAAATATACCAGAAATACATAATTATAAAGAATCAAAATAATTAAACATTTTACATATTTAACTGCATACATGAATTTGTGCTAGCGTTGAAAAGTGAATGACAAAAATATAGATTATAACTTTTGAAAATAATTTAATTACATACACATATTATTAAATGGAATTAATTATATCTACAAAACTGTATGTATGTTTAAAATCTTACATAATAAAGTTATATGCATGAAATATTATTTTGTCGGAACAATCAGTTTAGCAGTTTAGAAACATCACCAAAGAAAAATTGAGCTTTGTTTATTTCTATTGATACTGAATATATATTTAAAGAATTTTGATACTGAAAAAAGATACTTGATAAAAGAATTCTACAAATTTATACTACATCTTGTGATCTTTTAAATGTCTGTATCATTATAACTATTGCATGAAAATTTTACCATAACAATATATAATATATATATATATATATATATATATATATATATATATATATATATATATATATATATGATGAATGTTACTTACCTAAAATATTTGAGTCCTTCATATAAGGCTGCCATGATCAATATCCCAATCATAGATCCGATTAAGCCCCCAACAGTAGAAAATACCCACTGGTCAAAGAGAACTGTTTCATGGCTACCAAAATGGAACTGTTGGGAGAAATTACAGAGAAATAATTTAAGTGTTAAATTGAATAAGACAGTAAACAAATTTGAAACTTTCTGATTTGTATCCTATGATTAAAGACAATTGAAGTCCATATAATTCTTTATTTTAAAGCGATCTAGTTGTCTCTTGAGATAAATTTTATGCTCTTATTACAACCAAGAATATTACATTTTCAAATCATATTTTAGATTTATCCTACGTTATTGCCTATTTTATGATCCAAGAAAATTTTTTTACTACTTGATAAAATAACTACCAAGCATTGTAATCAGTCTCATTCATTCATGTGGTGAATTGTGAATATTTAACAAGGATTCTTTCAATTTATACTCCATTATATGTATTCAGTAGTTTTTTTATAAATTCACATTCAAAATACTTATACATTCAGATACTTATAATAAAGTAAACTAAAAACGTGAAACAAATTATTGTTAATTAGTGAACGTTATTTGTGTTGCTGACTTACTTTGCATCTAAGCTTTAATTTCAATTGGTTCATTATCATTTAATCAATAGGTCATCAAATGATTGGTCATTCAATAAATCAATAGATTGGTCTGTCTCTTTCAGATTGTTTTATTAAGAATGCTATATATATATATATATATATATATATATATATATATATATATATATATATATATATATATATATATATATATATATATATATATATTACTTATTATTCAGTCGCAGTTCAACTGTCCAAATTTTCAATTAATCTAAATGTAGTTTGTTTCAGATTCTCTAATTGAGTTTTTATTAACTAAGTTCATATTATAGCATCAACCTAATTTCAACCTTTTTGCATTCGAGATTTAATTACCCAAATTTAATTGCTTCTGAAATTTAGTTTGATAGATGCAACAATTAAGTTGCTATTATTAATTGCTTTTCATTAAAAATTTTAAACCAATCATATTTCAATTTAATTTCGTTTGTTCAAATTCATTATTTTTTGCACAATTCGTGAGTTTCTTTTAAATATATTTATTCAAAAACAGTTTTAAATTAAAAATTTCCGTTATGATGTTTCGCGATTTCTAATTTTTTAAGTCATTTAAGTAATAAGTTAGTTTTATAGGTCTGGATGAGAGTTTTGAATGTGTAGTACCTACTCATTTCAACCACATTGAGAAGTTCTCTTTCCTTACCGACATCGACATAGAATGCATTCCGCCATGTCCTCCATGGCCATTGGAATGAGTTGGCATAGCTGTATTATGCCCTGTGTGCATATCATGCATATTATGATGTCCATTATGTTCCATTTCTAGAAAATGAAAATGTACAAAATAAATTACTTAAACGTACTGGGACAAAACAATTGAGAAAAAGCAAACAAAAGAATCCGTAAAAACTATATATTTTTTATATTAAATTTTTCTACAAAATATCATTACTTTGTCAAGACGAGTAGTCAATTCGAATTTGTGAAGAGTTAACATGTTATCTGGCATACGTCATCAGATCAGAGGTTTGGATAACGTACGTGACATCTGTGAAGTAGCACAACTGTTTGATAGAAACAGGAGTTGTATTCGAATCTCAGGTTAGGTTTAGGTATATCTAAAAGATTAAATCGAAACGTTGAACATTCAGCAACGTGAACGGATATTGTGAATACATGGTATAACACCGGAAAATCATTCCATCCGATTGACACTGTTGCAATAGAACAATTTCGAGTAAAAAATTTAGTGACACCATTTAAAAAAAACTTTGAACTGCTAATAAATACATAACTACAACGCTACAGAGAGAGGAGAAATAATTATTGTTTTATTTCATAGAGCTTTCGTGATTCTAGATCACTTAAAATTAACTGAACGATATTTCCTAGAGATTTTGGGGTACCCCAAGAAACTATCATAGGCTCGTTACTGTTTTTATTTATTAAAGATAGCGTTTTTCATAAGAAGAAATGTTTTAGAATATAATACGCTGGCGACGCTTTGATTGATGTGAACGATATTAATAACAAAACAGATACCATCAATAGCGATCTTTCAGACCTAAATGAATCGTTGTGAGATAACAGTTTATCATTAAAAGTAAATGAGTCAAAGTATATAGTTTCAGTTACGAATAAGACAATGAAGAACATTGCTGTTAATAATATGGCTATTGATAAACAGCAAACTGCAGGAGTTTAATATTTAGACGTTGTGTTATATGAGAAATCGAGTTGAAAACACGTTTATTTCATCTCACCTAAAATTAATTGCAAACATTTCACAATGCTCATTAAAGTCAGTGATTAAACACTTGGGTATATTGTCACGTGCGAGGAGGAATCAATCAACAATTTAGAAATGAGATGAACAAATGTAATGAAAAATTCAATAGTGACAAATAATGCAAAATAAGGAAATCCGGATTGTTTTGGATTTTAAAAGATTCAAAAATTCCCTAATTATTATTACGCTAAACTTAAAAATCACCTTCTTTCAAATTTTGTTGCTGAAAATTCAATAGCGATGTGTCGGATACGAGAGTAGAAATACTTATTGGTTCATAACTTGGTTTCTAGATTTTCGAAGGCTAAAAGCAGTATTTCTTATGCAGGCTTCGACAACTTTACGAAATTAGCAAGTTAAATTGAATCTAGTACTAGTCTTAATATGTTCAAATACACCTTATGCATTGTTATGTTAAATAATATGCAGTAAGTAGAATTATTATTTTAATTTTGGTAAGGCCATACCTAAGATGTACAATTCTTATTTTCAGTGTGATTCGTAACTTTTTTCCAGTGGCACAGCACTCAACAAGTACAAAAATAATATTAGTCTCATTAATAAGAGAAGCCCTAGTTATTTTAAATTTTATCATCTATTGATTATGGTGGCTGGTTATTGTGATACGTAAAATAAACAAAAATAGTGGTCAGACAAGAAATGCTCACAATACGATATAAGAATACTTAGTATGATAAAGGATTAAAACATCAAGGTTTCACCAATAATAACCGCAATGTCAACTTGATTTATCGTATTGAATATTTTCGACAATTCCCACCACAATTTGAAAATTGGGATTAGTTACAAATCAACATTCAAATTTAGAAAAATCAAACCAGATTTAGAAATTTGTGTAACACTACCGTTACATTTTATAAAAGTTTACCTGAAAGAATGTTAATTTTTTTCTTTTAGTTGAATTATTGAAATTTAGAAATAAATGTTTGAAATATTAAACAACTACATATCAAATTTTTGTCTAATGTTTCGAAGTGAAGTTCACTGAAGCTGTGTTCGTTAGAGTAATTGTAGTTAGATGATCGTTTTAGGATATAGTCAATATTTAATTGCGCTCCTAAAAGAATTGTGTTTCTAAAAGAAACCAATATAAATGTGACAACAATTCTTAACAAAATAAAAAACTGAACGAGTGACGATGAGAAACGTAAGTTAATGCAATGCAGATTTAATGGTTTTGTAAACTGCTTTTACTATGAACTTTTTCAATATATTCCCAACTCTCTGTTATCTTCATTGTTCAAATCGTTTGAAAAATTTATTGAACAGTAGCGGTAGGTAATGAGAAAGTAAGACATTTAAGTGAATGGATGAATGTTAATCTATACGTATAACTACGATAAGAAGTTATCAAAGTATGAAAGTGAAAGCATTGTGATCTATCAATTACTACGTATTTCTGCGATCTAATTCTATTTCCTTTTAATTCACTAACCAATATCACCTACATTTTTATATGGAAGAGTCGAAATCAAAGAGTCTTCATATTTTATATTCTGTGACTGAATTATTTACTGTATTTCGTCAAAAAATGTCATTATTTTATTGAAATACAAATACTTCACACGCATTTTTAATTCCTTTTAAAAGTGATTGTTGTGTATAATTTTTGCAGTAAAAAATCGTAAATATTTGGAAATATGCATGAGTAGAAAACATACATATGTTTTAAACACGGAATAATTTTTTGCTTCATTTATCAGTCCAAAAAGCATATCATTTTTGCTTTTGTACTAAGCGAGACGATAATAGCGTGTTGTGACCGATTTTATTCCCTTTTTTTTATACATACCCCGCCGAAACAAATTTTTAGTTAAAAACATCGGTATAAAAGGCATCACCGACATTCAACCTTCTGATAAAGACTTTGTTTTTTTCGACAATAACATTTAATCAAGCGAGAGTTTTGCAATTACCTTGCCAAGTCGAAATATTTAATATTTACCAGAACCGGCTAATTGCCATTGTTTTTCAATTGTTTTATCGCTATTTTATCAGAGCTAATTGTTTGACGACGAAACACATGTGTAATTCTACCAATTACTCATCATAATACACACCAACTCATTTCTTGATAATTCTTGCACCAGCTATTCGTAGTGAGATACTCATATTATTGAACTTACTTCTGTATTAACCGTCTATTGAAATAGCAGTTTATGAAAAATTCTTTCTTTTCAAACTCAGAAAGATGAATTTATTCTTCGGATAATATCTTCGTAGTTGTCATTTTTTGTACTTTATATATATATATATATATATATATATATATATATATATATATATATATATATATATATATAAATCTCAACGTAAATCTCAGGTAAATACCGTAAACTCTTAACCTCACTTTCTGCCTGACAAACCTTGTTTTTAATATATATATATATATATATATATATATATATATATTCGCGTTTTCACTATTCCGGATTAAAAAAATGCGACCAAATTCAGATGAAAATACAAATGAGAAGGATGCATTATTACATTATAAGCATATATAGGTACATGTGGAATGATTGATGCAAATCACATTTTTTTATTACATATTATAGTACCTTATTATACTGAAATTTCTTATTCATGCAATCCTATTGTCATTCAGTAAACGCATTGAATTTTCTTTCTAACCTACCTGCATTATTCCATTAATTACACACTTTTAAATAAAATCTATGCTAAGAATATCTGTGTTCTATATTAAAGACGTAATAAATCATATGACCATATCGACCTTTTTTATTATATATTCTTTTTGTCACTTTGCTGAGAACGATTTCCGATGTTTCTGAATTCAGACGAATATAAACTGATGGGATTTACAAAAATCGCCAGACGATGAATTTGCCGCAGAGAATGAGAAGCCACACAACCTCAAAAGTATATTTAATATATACTTACATATTCAAGGAAATGAAGTTTTTGTGCTAATGGCACTGAATGAAATATTTAAGAAAATAAGAACTAGAACATTCATTCGAAAAATTCAAATTAACCAAAAGAATGTTATAGTAGAGTTATATATGTGAACGTGTACGATGTGATGTCTCCACTATCCTTCAAGGGATAAATGTTAGAGAAATATTCAAATCGATGCCACACCTGATGGAAGTGCGAGACAGCTGTTTCGTTCTGCAAGGAACTCGTCAGTCGCACCACGTTGATCGAAGGGGTGCGAAAATTTCACAAAAACTTCATTTTCTTGAAAACATCGCCGAATAGGCCCCTGAAACATGGGAAGTACCCACTACTATTGACATTAGAAAACATCATATGATGTCATTTGTCAAATTGGCGTAGAATAGATATAGAAGGGATGTGAACGTTCGATGCTTGGTGTATCTATGATCTGAGAGATGTTTTCTATTGATTCCTATAGATGGAATTGTGAAATATTCATTACTTGACGGTATTTCACTTGGATGCATGAGAACACGCTTGGGGATTAAAAACGTCCACTTCGATGAACGTGGTGCGACTGACGAGTTCCTTGCAGAACGGAAGAGTTGTCTTCTATCAGGTGTCGATTTCAATATTTCTCTTACATTTATCTCTTGAAGGATAATGAAGACATCGTACACTTTACATATCTTGCTCTACTATACATTCTCTTGATTAATTTTCGAATGGATGTTCTAGTGTTCGTTTTCTTATATATTTATATATTAATACAAAGTTCTAGTGCATAAAACGAATGATTTGTTTTTTCATATATATAATTTTTTTATTTTTATAACTTTTCATTGTTACTGCATAGTTCGATCAGACCAGGCCAACAATTTTCAAGATAAAATAGATCTCATTAATGGAGGAAACTTCAAATCGCCGATGAAAGTTTTAAACCACAAAGATCAATTGAAGTCAATGTCCATTTCATTTATTGATACTATCGTAAACGCAAATCATCAAGTTCTCATTAAAAGTTGATATTCAAATTGGAATAGACTAGGTTAACAGGACGTCCCTGGATTTGTTCAATGAATATTTGGAATGAATGTGAATTAGCCTCTTTTGAATACATTCCATTATTACATCCACAAATATTTATGTATTCAAGCTATCAGGGATTTATCCTTGGAAAATATCATCAAAGGAAAACTATGCAAATCTTTGACTTGCATATCTTGTCAGTGATAATTAAAATTTTGAAGTAGCAAACGATAACAATTCGAAAAAACTTATGTTATTTAATAACGTTAATCGACTTCTGGCTAAACAAAGTAATATTGAGCTAATTATTATGGGTTAATAAACCGAAACTTATGTCGATTGTATGATTTGTATAACTTTTATGGAATTTAGCAATTTCATTCATTCAATTATACGATACACTTTAATATTAAATGGGTATATGACTGAGAATGAATTCTCGCTTATTTTTATATATTGCACGTCCAGAATGAATGAATATATGATATGATATAATAAGGCCATTTCCCAAGTATACCCTAAAGTAACAGATAGCCAAAAAAAGTTCAGAACATTAACTTATTTAGGCAACCCTGCATCCAAAATTTCGAAGTTTTTATCTGATAGAAATTTAACGATAGCTTTCAAAACCCAGAATACCATGGGTAGACACATCAGAAATGTGAAAGATAAAATTTCGCCTGATGATAAATCGGGTATTTACGAGTTGAGTTACGGTACTTGTCCCAAAGTATATGTTGGCTAAACTGGCAGGAATTTCAACCTTAGAATATCTGAACAGCAAAGATGCTTTGCAAAAAATAAAACCGATTCTACGTATGCAACACATATTTCAGAAGAGAACCATGTCTTCGACAACAACTTTAAAATATTGCATACAGAGCGAAAAGGTTATAAACTAACCTTGTTAGAAGCCATGGAAATCAATAAGAGGAAGAAATCGAACAGTTTATTAAATGATCAAGTTTTAATCAATAATTCTCCGTTATTAAATTTATTCCAGTAAAATTGCAGTCGAAGAAAAGTATTCTATGGTCATCCCCTACAATTCAGAAGAAATATGTTCTATAGTCATCCCCCTGTAAAAGAAGGACAGTGTTCTATGGTCATTCCCACCCCACGCACTTCAGGATAAATATACGCAGTCCACAATGTAATAGCTCAGTTTATCATCAACATCTCATGAAGCCACTGTGTTGGCGAAACGATATTGTCATGCTTTGAATTAATTATAGTGAAAATCGAAAAACTACTTAGTTTTATTTAAATTATGTATTTAGATTTTCATCAAGTATCGGCCCAATCGATTAATGATCAATAAATTCAATGGACGATGAATCTACTCTGTGATAGTTCATATTTAAATGAGAGGTAATAATAAAAACTTGTCTAAAAATCACTGACTGAACAATTCTTTATTCGACTAGTTTCGCCTTTCTTGATAATGCTGTAAAAGGCGAAACTAGTCGAATAAAGAATTGTTCAGTCAGTGATTTTTAGACAAGGTTTTATTATTACCTCTCATTTACGATTAATGATCACTTTCTTATTGTTTAAAATGAATTTAATGGCTCAACATTCACAGTGTATCTCTACAGAAAAGTCAGAAATATTTAATTTTCTGAAATTAAGATCAGATTTAACATAGATAGAAGAACCTGTATGACCTTTTTTGTTCTGCAAAAATAAGCTGCCACGTATAACCAGGAATTGACGACAGAAAAACACTCTCTGCACCAATGTTGCCACGCAGAGAACACAAGGAGAGTTCATAGTAAGGAAAATCTCGAGTAGATCCAATTTATTATTATTTATGCATTGTACATTCAATTGCATGATTTTAAATTTGAGATTTAGAGTACCTTCGCTCAGAATATTTTGGCATCCTGGAATGGTTACGGATTTGCCAAGTTTTTTTCTTGCTGAAGAAAAAATGATGAACAGTAGCAAGAATATGCCAGTTTTCAGCTTTTAATGCCTTATAGAACGTTTAGCTCATAAAACGAGGGTAACTGTTATATTTTTGTTTATAAAATATTATCTGCGAGTACTAACTGTCGAAACAGGACTTGAACTATATAGCTAAAGTTAATAGGCCATTTTTTAATTAATAACCGGTAAGAATATCTGAGATTACCACTTAGTCCCACTGTTATTGTTGGTAATAAAATAAAAGCTTTGATATACATTTTTTAAAATTTTATTTTAATTCTTGAATTTAAAAAAAATGAATTTCCTTTGAACATCAGCACAAATCATTTATTTTTATATGGCTGTAAAATGTGTAATTTAATCATCGAACCATAAAATTAAATATTTCTATCAAAATGAAATAAAAGACTCTGAAATTGGCATACCTATAACCATATACAATCCACCTATTCTTGTTATTGATAATTATTTCGATGAAGTATCTATATCACTGTATTTGTATGAAAACTGGTTTTCCTTTGGCATACCTGCCTTCGTAAAGATTCGTTATTAGCATAACATTTGATTTCTTCGGAAATTACTGAGGTTACTGACGTTCCCGCAGTTCTGCTGCTGGGATTTACATTGATGACGCCAATCTTAATATAGATAAGAATTTATATTATAGTCGTATTTATGGCTATTCCTAGAGGCTTAACAATTTTTCGGAATTACAAACAGGTTGCTGTTATTTATTTGTTTATTTTTGAGTGCCTTGAGAACGTGTATGGTAGTACCAACGTTCCCAAGCTTTAATGAAAACGAATTATAATTATTATTAATCTATCCAATGATATTCACCAAAATTGAAACATGTTCGAAAACAAACGATTCTATTTTAAATACTATGTTAATTATCACAAAAAATACGAATGAATTATTACTACAATTGAATTTTCAGTTCAAAATTTCAATTTCGTTTCAATATTTAAATGATAATAAATGAATTTTCAATATTTTTAATTGCTCAAAAAGGTAGTCATACAACTAAAATGCAATCGCAGGAAGAATTCATACATAATTGTTAAGATAATAAACGAAGTAATTATTGCGATTTATTGTATTTTTAAGTCCATAAATTATTTGAGATATATTCACGTAAATTCAATAGGACAATAAGGCCACAATTATACCAAATGGGGTAAATTAGATTTATATTTTTCGCAAAATTACACCACACCAAAATTATAAGAACTAAATTAGAAAAAATAAGCAATACATTTCCAAAATCATTCTTTTGTTTTGAAAGCTTTGTTTAGCTCTTGACTCTTCCAAACAATGTAATAGAAAACCTTGATACATTCAACAACAAGAGGCCACCTATAACAGAAATGTGTAAGTGACCACTTCAAGATATAAAATGGAGCCAAAATGTGGAGATGCATTCATATATTATTGTTGCATATGTACTGACACAGATACAGATATAGTGATGTCCATATCAATATCAATATTATAAACAGAATCTGTAAACAGAATATTGCAGAGTCTGCTAAGAATATTATAGAACATTTAGTTTCCATTTTCGCATGTGAGACTTAAATGGTATAAGTACTTAGTTTCCAGTATTTAGTGTTTAAATATCTCCTATTCCAGTTGAGCAATATGTACCAAATAATAATAAAAAATAAGCAATTTTCAAAATGATTCTTTCTTATGCAAATAGTAGGGAGAAGGAAAGAATCATAATATAGGTTTATAGCTCATTTATGCTATATAATGATTTAGCTATATGATGATTTAGAATCATTATATAGCTTTCTTTAGCTCTAGACTTCTTCCAAACAATATAATAGAAATCCAGAATACATTCAACAACAAGAGGCTACCCTTAACAAAAATGTGTAAGTGACCACTACGAGATATAAATTTTATTGTTGCATTTGTACTGATACAGAAACCAAATATAGTGATGTCCTTATCAGTATCAATATTATAAACAGATTCTGTAAACAGAATATCGCAATCATAATATAGGTTTATGAAAGTTTTCTTTAGCTCTAGACTCCTTCCAAACAATGTAATAAAAATCCAGGATACATTCAACAACAAGAGGCCACCCATAACAGAAATGTGTAAGTGACCACTGCAAGATATAAAATGGAGCCAAAATGTGAAGATGCATTCATTGTTGTTGCATTTGTACTGATACAGAAACCACATATAGTGATGCCCTTATCAGTATAAATAGTATAAACAGATTCTGTAAACAGAATATTGCAGAGTCTGCTAAGAATATTACAGAACATTTAGTTTCCATTTTCGCATGTGAGACTTAAATGGTATATGTACTTAGTTTAAATATCTCCTATTTCAGTATAACAAAATGAAAAAAGTATAAATGTGTCAGTAACTTAGGCAGACAATACGGAATACTCTACCACATATACTGTTTCATAAATTTTGACTAAATTATCTAGAATCTTTCATACCAGTAAAAACTTATCCACCTGTTGCCTGTATTTTATACAGAAAAATAATAGGTTATGGATCCAAAGACCTAACATAACCGTAAATGTTTTGTCCTAGGTCCTATGTATTTAACTAAAGGAATAATATACCTAAACAATACGAAACAAACATTACCCACAGTGATTTTATACATCACAGAACTAAATCTAAGTAATTGCAATTAAATATGGGTCAACAAACTTAGAAGTGAAAGATAGTTTGATTAATTGCAAATTAAAGATGTCCGTGACTTGTCTGATTGTTGTATAGAATTTATGAATCAGTAAAAAGTAAAACTGAACGTATAACAGACAGTAGCTCTAGACAGTAAACATAAACGAAATGTAAACATTAAAAATCAACACAAGCCATGGATGCAAAAGCTGGTTCACCTTCTACATAAAAATTGTGTCTACAGAATCACATTTCACAGAAGCGTCGACAATTATTATTAAATGTCAATTAAATGTCAATATAATAAGGTGTCGTTTATACACAGACTCTGGCTGTATGAAGATGAAAGCGAGAATTAACTGCTACAGAAAACTACAGTAGACACATAAACAATGCCAATAGGCATTATAGAAATAAATATAGAAAATACTTATTATAATTAAGGTATATAAGTCGTGTAAATGCAATTAATACTGGCAAAAACATAATACGATATGTATATCCTTCTATTCAAGATGTACCAAAGCAACAAGGTTAATAAAATTGAATAAATATTACTTTCCACTTATTACCACCAAATTCACCAAAAATGTCCTAAAATGTCATTAAAATATTTCATTTGTGTTTTAAAATATTAGCTAAGCCCCCATTTTTTTGATTAATTTGAACACACGATTTTAAAAGCATTTGCTTCATATTAAATAACGTCCTTTCATGTAAACAAATAGGTAATTTGAACATCTAAACTACTCTACATAATATTATTTCAACTTATCACTGAAACAGATAAGATGCTTAGCTAAATAACTTACTTTCTTTAGATTAGAAAATTCACTAACAAAAATTATTTTAACATATTCCGTGAGTTGACCTGCCTTAAGGATTTGATAAATTCTCGATTTTTATTATCTCCCTGCAATATATAGGTATACACATATATGATAAAATTAGACGATAACCTTTCATATCGCAGATAAAAAATGTTTTCTTAAAATTTACTGTTGATTGTTGGTCATCATGAAGCGTTCTATGTGATGTCAAATTATTCCGAAGTTAATAGTTATTTTGAAACATCAAGAATCAAAGTCTCATTGAAACAAAAAAAGATAAATATAATTTGTATCAACATTCGAGTATATTCACTAACTATTTAGAATACTGATGAAAGAAATAAATTCTGTAAACGAACGAAGTAACTTAAATCGTCTTACAGTGTTATAAGCTTTAGAAGAATGATTTAATTGGCAGATTAGATGTATGGAATTTTGTTTCAATGATAACATACCTACTAAATCCCATCTTTATAATCCCTTTAAAATATCATATCAACATTATTCTTATTTGTAGGAATGACGATATTTATTATTATTATATTAATATATTTTATTATTCATTATTAATATTATACATATATACTAATTATTTTATTTATTATATGTTATAAAGTGAATATGTAGTACTTCACAACATAATATACCTACTCAATAAACATATCAAAAAAATTATAACCACTTTACTGCTGAATTTTTGGCTCGCTATCGTGAAATCTTTCAGCTATGGTATAAATAATGTAACAATAAATGAATACGCATTTGAATAGTAAAAATTACGTTAAACATCAAGAATTGGACAAAAAATAAATAACCTGCATGTGTACACACTACCTACTGTAAGTACGCCCTCTAAAGAGAATGAAGGAAACAGAAGAGATAATGAATATATAGTGTAGGCTTTTTGCGTTAAATGAGTACTTTTATAAATTGAGGAAATGATAAGATTTTTCTTTATGAGAAGACTTTTTGACGAAAAAGTTTTGACAAATCCACAATATGTAGCGAAATGTTAACAAGAAATTAATTTCAATTTTACTGTCATTTATTGCTTAGAATAACCATTTTTTAAGGATGTTGTATTGTGAAATTTTAAAATTATATCTTAACTTTGTGTACACTCCGAGAAAATGAAGATATTTTTGTAGTTAATGAAGTAAGGTTTAGAGTTTAGGTTTGTTATTAAGCAGTATTAATTTTTTTAACTGAACTTTTATAAAAATTAAAAACAATTTCATAAATTATATAATTGTTGAAAAAATATATCACAACTAGGGTTGCCAACAGAGAAACAGGAAGCTGATCTATTGTTAGTTACTCCAAGTACAACATTTGAACACTGAGAGAAAGAATTAAATCACAAAGGAATTCGAAAGTTAATTTTTTAAGTAGGTCAAGATTACATATTCATATTTAAGGGGGTGTGTCATTATTATGCATTATTGAACTTCTGAAATTGAATGAGCAATTTTATGGAACGATATAACTAGCTCACTTAGCTGTAGTTTAACTGTATCCAAAACACTTTAGTAAAAAAATCTTTTTAATCAATCCTTAAAATCAATTTATTTAGGTATACCCCGGCCGACTTCAAACAGGCCATGAAATGAGTATATGGCACTGTGGCGCTGGTGGTCTATTGGAATTTTACAACCCCGCTGTTAGTTTAGCTTGTACACTAATGCAAATAGGAAGCTTCTAAATACTTTCGCGGTTTGAAGTTGAATAATTTGAGCTATTAGTATAAATTCAATATTTTTTAATTGTGTATAGTGTAATACATGTGTTGTTGTTGTTAATTTGTTGAAATCTCAACATCAAACTATATAAACAAAGTGTTTATTGATTTCAGTGAAACGAAATCGATTTTGTTTTGTTTAAGACTTTCGTAGTTTGAAGTTGAATATTTTACGCTTTCAATATTAATCCTCTATTCATCAATTTCGTATAGTGTAATATAGGTGCGTATATGTAATATGTGTGGATGAGATAACATCAAATTATAAAAATGTTTTGTGTGTACCGATTGAATCGAATCGAAATCAAATTTGTGTTGTGTTTTGAGTAAGGATTACCTACAAATAATTTTTTTGTGAAATATAGTGTAGATGATAGGTGTTCCGTAGGTGATTCAGTAAGTTTCAAGCTTGGAATAGGTAAGTTTCTAATAAGTATATTCTCGTAAAATGATGAAAACTTGTTGTATAAAATTATAACAAATTATAAATCAAATTATAACTGCAACCTGAAAGCAGGTGGACAACTAGTATCGAACTTTAGTTTCCCTAAAAATGATATTTTAAAGAGTAAATGGATGAAATCTATACCACGAAATAATTGGACTCCAACAAAATATTCAGTTGTTTGTGACTTGTATTTTCCTGAAACTGATATCATCAGGGAAGAGAAATTTGTTTCATCTGGTGGGATTGTAAGCATACTTAAAAGAACAAGATTAATCCCTTACGCAGTTCCTTCTATTTTTCCAAATTTACCGCATGATTTGTCAAAAAATGTGCCCTTACGTACGAAAAGCACAGAGAAAAGGCGGAGAAATTATTTAGCGCGCCATAATTATTCGAATAAGATTTTTAAACAGTAAGATTTAATTGTCTATCTTCAGAAATTAATTCTTCATTACTCCAGTAAAATAAATATTCCTGATTGTTGGAATACTAAAATGAGTTCAGTTAACAACAATATTCATTTTATTGGCATTGGATGAGTCGTTAAAAGATTTTTATTGTTGCCGTGTATGTGATAAGACAATAAAAATATTCTGAACATGCTGTGTTCCATTTTTTTCTAATATTTAATTGAATGACTACACAAAAAATATAATGAAGCATAATACGAGAAAACTGAATCAAAAAATAAACGAAGAAAGCTTAATACTTTCATAAAGTAGATTTTTGGTTGCGCTAATCAAAAATATACCTAATATTTATTTATACTAGGTAAATAATTCAATTAGAGTAATGCTACAGCGTTTCTTTCAATTTTCCTTTTCTCTGAAATAATTGAATAAATTTGGTTAGACAAATTTTTATGTAAATAAGCCTGACTAATAGAAGTATTTTTTTACGCAGTGGTGATTTATCGAAAACATCGTTGTTTTCTTGATAATGTTTTACATTTTTCTGTTACACTAATATGTGCTCAGGAATAATAATTGGTATGTTATAAATACCAATAATATTTTTGTCCGTTCGGAATATACAAAGAGAGTTGAAATAATGGTTGAAACTTTAGGAACAACCGACTAGGAGAGTAGACCACCGGCTCGATTTTGGCAACATCGCCGGATTACGCTCTTCATGGCCTGTGTAAAGTCGGCCGTGGGTATACCTATACATTTAATTTTGTTGCAGTTTGTCACTGAAAGTCATAATGAATAACATTTCTATGTTAAATAAAATCGAAGGTACTTCCGCATGAACCACCATAAAACGATATTTTCAAGGAATAATTGATTTTTTTATCATGTTTAACCATCATATGGAACAGTCAATAGACATCCACAGTGAGTGGCCAAATTTCATGGGGACCAGAAGATTTTGTCAACCCCTGAATATGTTCAATGCGTTTAAGAACAAAACATTCACAAGAAAATCCGTTAAATAACCATTTCAAAACTAGAACCAATAGAGCTTTTGAAATTATTTATAATATAATCTGTAAAGTTCTTATGAGATTTTTTCGGACCATAGCTAAAGCATAATACTGCATGGGGTATTCTATTAATTATTTGCGTAAAACTGACACAAAAACATGTTCATTAATAACAAAAACTTTGATTTAAATAAAACTAATTGGTTTTCTCATTTTCACTATAATTAAATTCAAGAATGACAATATTGTTTTAAATGATGTATTTAGATTTTCATTAAGTACCGACCCAATCGATTAATTGAGAACAAAAATTTTCAGATTTACTCTATAATTCTATGGAACACTGAAGATACGAGAAATAAATGAACAGGATAGCTTATTTAAGGGGTAGATATTGTATTGCACCTCATACCCTACTCCACTATCATTCATTTGTTTTGAAACTTTTGAATAGTTTGTTGATAAAAATAGTATTACTTTATATCCTCATGGTAAATAATCAAAGAAAGAAACTCTCATCTCATGGTTGTGTCCTAAAAATGTGAAATAAAATGAAATAAAATTAAAGTGAAATAAAATTAAAGCAAATCTTCACTGATGATTCACTCATCCTTTGGTAGTATATGAAATATTTACATTAAGATAAAGGAAAAAATAATAACATTTTTTGATTTATTCATCATTTATGATCTTAATAATTTCATAATCTAGTTGCATATTAACATATGAAATATAAACTCAGGAAATAATATGTTTCTTGAAAAACACCACACTTTTAAACCTTGCAATGAAGTGCTTTTGTCTATAAAGACCATTAGAATATTAGACTACTAAAATTATTATCGTAATAGAGAACACACTAGTTGCTGAAGAATAGGGCCACACAAAATCTTAACTCATCTTTATAGATGAGCAAATGAAGAAAGAAATCAATGAAGCAATATTGACTTTTCCGATAGAAAGATTCAAGTATGTATATGTCTCAAATAAGTAATTGACACCTATCTCACATTATAATCAACTAACAATACTTAGTTGTAATATTAGAAGTGAACAAAATATTTTCAAACTAATAATCATTAATTAAATGATTTATGAAGTAATAAATCTGTTATAATAAATAGGGCTTCACATATAGTACAAATATGTTTTCAGTATGTGCTTAATTTGGAATGGGGATAATAAATGTACAAATTAATTGAAAAAGAAGGCTATATGTCTCAGGTCATATAATTAGTCATAGTACAGTAATAATGACTGTTGATAGAATCTAAAAAACTATTCAGTCAATTATTTTTAACATCAACAACGTATGCTTTTCAATTTTAGTATATTGGGAGTAAATGAGTAATGTGATGATCATAA